>JBAHVQ010223231.1:0-10897 GCA_036872915.1 Nanipora kamurai
CATGCATGCATGCATGTATGTATGTATGTATGTATGTATGTATGTATGTATGTATGTATGTATGTATGTATGTATGTGATTAAAGTTTAAATGAAGTAATTCAAGTTTGTCATTTTGTCGTACTATATATATATATGTATATATATATATGTATATATGTATATGTATATATCGTTCAAGAAACCAAGCCTTTCGCCAGTTTACAAACATGTATATATCTTCAAAAGTAAAGTTTACGTCTCGGGGTGCGGCCCCTTTCTCAAAAATCACAAGCAACAGAAATTGGTCCTTATTTATACCAAATCTAGTCATTCATTATTCAAAAAAAGGTCTCTCAAGTTCAGTCCCTCAGAAATAACACTATTAAGTTTATATACCCAATACCCCTCTCTCACTCTCGGCTCATTTACATTCGTTTTATCGATCACTTTAACCTTTAAATCATCCAATCCAGACTGTCCCAATTCAAAAAAAAATGTGCATATAAATGTTCCCCTGCTATGCCTCTTTGTTCGTTCCCATATCTATTAAGGCTTTTGATCCATTGTTCATGCTCAATCCTACAATTTTGTTATTGATTGTGTATGATGTCGTTTTTTCAGTAATCAACTAACCGTGTGCATTTAGCTCTTTCTTTATATAACAGTTGTGTGTTTATTCCGTGTTTTCTAGTCTCTTAAAGAACATAAGATCCGGTGTTCTGTAATCGGTCTGTCTGCAGAAGTTAAAGTTTGCAAAAGATTAACGACCACTACCCAAGGTACGACTTTAACCTGTTTTGGGAATATGTTGATGGCAAACAATCTCTGAGTGCTGCTCTTCGCTGGAAGGTACACCGTTTAAGAAGAACAAACCTTACTTAACCCCTTCACTGCTAGATTTCTCCCTTTGACGAGTAAAATAATCTGGCGTTGGCCAGAGGATAATAGTGAAAGTCTCCTTTGGCAGTGAAGGGATTAATTTCCTCACCATGGGGTTGTCATTTCAATTGAAATACCCTACCCACGGAATAGATATCTGGTTAAAATAATCCAGCACCAGTTGTCTGCACACCAGCAACAAAACAAAAATATTTGAGAAACTTCACTGCAGTTGATAAAAATACTTTCTAATAATATAAAGAATCCTTTTTTAAGTATTGTGGCTAATGTGGCGAATTGAGAAACCTTCAAACGAACTAGTTATTTTTGTGCATAAAATTACAACGACGTGAGAACAAATAAGACCATTCATTCTTCTTGTCCATAGCGATATTCATATTTCCACGTATTGCGACAATTCTCTAATAAAGGTGGTTCTAGCGTTCGACTAGAAAATACAATCTCGTATATAGAACATATGTACATAATGACGGTGAAATTTTCCAAGAATCACTCAGACACCTATAGTTCCAGAAATTACATGCCCGACTTGATAAAACCACTAAAGCTGATGTTTCCAGCTCGAATTGCGGTTGACCACCATGTACTTTGTAACTTGTTCCCAAGAAAAATGACGTTGTACATGGATCGCGCGTACCAACCTTCCCTCGGATCACACATCTTGTCAAACTTCCAACCCAGTTGTTCAAATGGCGATTAGCTTAACCCAGGATTAGTGAGTGGTCGAAGTACTGCTAATGTATGAAATAATGCTAAAAGTGTTAGGTTGATATATCATATAAATATTGGAAGGTTTTATCCTAAAAATTTTTAACTAAAATTATCGAACAGAACATGTCCAACAAAAGAGCCGACTAATTTTAACCCAGGATTAGCGGTGATCGTCCTTTGAACAACTGGACCCATGGGATAAGAGGTTATAAAATCGGGTGGGTCTGCCCAATCCCCCACCCATGGAGCAAACCACTGGCACGTGCGTAGTATCTTTTGTTGTGAAATTCGTACAAAATTAATGAGCTTTTTTCCAATTCAATGACCGAAATAGCTACCTCAAAATTGATTCTTGATAGAACATTTTGGGGTTTTTACCACTCGCTACACCGCTCGACCACGGGCACATCACAGGGACCGACTTTAGCCCGGAAATTTGTATGAGTTGCGAAGCGACGACAGCAATTGGCCAATCCGAAGTTGGGCCGGGGACCTGGCTATCACAAAGCTGACATTACATCATGGGAATGTTTTTAGGACCAATAAACATTCTATAAACAGTTCCACGATGCATTGCAAACTTGGTTATTACAAGGTCTCAGACGCAACTTCGGAGTGGCGAATTTGCAAACTTTTAATATACAAGTGAAATTAAACCCTTATTTTACAAGGACCAGTGCGACTGCTTATTCGTGATTAAGAGGGCAAAATGAATTTAAATAAATAAGATTAGACCAACACCTCAGATTGGGAACTGGGCGGGCGTGATGGGCGAAGAACCCCTTCTAGTGCACAAACAAAAGCTAAGCTGGAAACACCTGTCCGACAAAAGCTAGGCCAAAGCACGCCAAAATAAAATGAAGATTGCACTTTAGTGGTTAAATGAACACCATGACTTCTATCTTCTTGATTTGTCTACAAACTATTTCCGCCCAAAGTGCTCGTCCAATCAAACGCAGTCGTAGTGCCTTTAATGAAGGGGAAAAACCCTTACTGATTATCCAATTAAAATGCAGTAATTTCGCCTTCTTTGTAATAAAAAGGAGCAATAGACGTTTCGGAAAGCAAAATATGGAAAGAATTTCATGCGTGGCAAACATTCAGTCATTTATTTCTTGCGATTAAATATTTCAGGCTCCTACGACGTTATTTTAGATGAGAAACATTACAGAGACATTCTAATGCAACATGTTATACCCCCTGCAGCAAAGGTAAATTATTAATTTAGGCCATTTTGTATTTTACAATATCAGATATTTCGTAAGCCATCCCAGAACCTGGAAGCGAATCAAATAAAACCAACTTAAGCGAAATAACTTCATTTTACTTCCTTTTCACTTGGTGTAAGTTGATTGGCTTTACTCTAGTTCAGTCGCTTTGGTTCACCTTACTGTTATTCAGTGTAACCACCCCCTACCCTTGGTTGCTTAGCCGTAACTTGACATGCCCAGCCGCGCCGTACCTTGCCCTATCCTACAGTGCCCTGGCGTAGCCTCTCCTATCTTGTCCTATCCTGCTTTACCTTGCTCTGCTCCGTCCTGTCTTAGTCTTCGTTGCTGTGCTTGAATCCCACCTAACCTGCCTTCCGCTGTCCTGCTTTAACCTACTCTCTTCTGATCAACCTTGGTCTTCCATATCTTGCCATGCCTTGCCCTATCCTACCCTGCCACTCTCTACTCTGCCCTTATCTCTTCTACCGTCCATGTCATTCTCAGCATTAGTTTTCAGTGACCTACCTTACAATCCCCTTGCTATTACTTTTCTTTTTCTCCTTCTCTTTCCCTACCATCCAGTCCTTCAAATTTCTACCCTCCTCCTTTCCTTACTTCTCCTTCGCTGCACGCTGTTAACGGTCCTGTTCTAATAGGTCGTGCTTTCCTTTCCTTTCTTTTCGTTCAGTTTTCTTTGTTTTTCTTTCCAAAAAAATCCACCGGGCTTCGACTAATTTAACCGATCGTTCTAAGATACGGGAAACTCCTAATGTAGTCGATGTCCAACTGCTCCAAAAGAAAAAATTGCATTTCCATTGCAGTCATATGATGAAGAAATAGTATGTCATTTCTCTTTGACTTTGGACTTATGATACTAATCTTTTATCATAATTGCATGTCAGTACACAAATTAGGCTAACGTTTGCATCTGCTTGTTGCCACCCAATTCACGTCATGAAATAATTCACTTGGCTCGTTACTTTTCCTGCTTTTGCCCACATACAATAGGACGAAAGTAACCGTACATTTAGTCTTCTCATGATGTGAACTGAGTGCTAGTAAGTGCGAAAAAAGGCTTACCTGATTTTAAATAACTATCTAGTGAGGTCTACATAATATCCACAATAATCTACGTCGGGATAAGTGCAATCGCACGAAGACTGAGGCTGATAACACTTACCTAGACCTTGATTAGTAAGAGTTGATCAATGGTAACGAATGTGATAAAGGATTTCCCACCCCGAGTGAAGCCTAACGGCCACGAGGAGCCGTAGGCTCCGACTGGACGTTCTAGCTTCACGAGCGATGTTAAATTCTATATCACACGCGTGAAGATTGATTAACCAGCTTACCTGACGACTTACCCACAATTAAATGAATTTTTTTTTTACCTTACCGAAAAGAATTCGAATTTAAGGCGTGTGCTCATTACCATGTGATGAGTGTCTTTCCCACTTTTTTCAAAGGAAAGTATAGTGCGATAAGTAGTTATCACACTCATTTGTAAGGTTATCACACTTCTAAATACTGATGAGTCGAATAACGGGCTTAACTTAAGGCTTCCGTTGAAACAACGAAATGTGTGTGTCATGAGATAATTCTCGTTATCACAGTTACCGAACCTGATGGTTTTAATATTCATTAAACAGATCTGGACATGTTTTGTTTCTTTCATCGATGTTGTTTACTTTCAGGCTAGCTATGCGAAGCGCGCGAAGAGCTTGGGAACGATTGATCAGCCAGAATTGGTAAAATTCTGGATGGGCCATGACGTTGGATATTCTCGCTTTCGTCCGCGTCGCTTCTAACTTTTCTGTTTATCATTTGTTGTGCAGTGGAACATACCGCAGATCATTAGGCAAAACAAATGTGGAGAAAATAATGTCGATATTAACAATATTTCCAAATATGCGGCATGTGGTAGCTTGATGTGTGTAGATTGAAACTGCCCCCGCTCCAAGAGCCTGTAAGGTAATTTTTAACACCTTATCGAAGGAAATTAGTGATGAAAGTAGTTTTATCTTACTGAAATAATGTATTTTGCGTAGTAATTTTTAAACTGTATTTATTTGATTTTAACACGTATAATATACTGTTTTAGCATATATCATATGATGTACCTAGCTAACCTTAGATAAAGGTCTTTTTAGCTAATTTCTATAGCTCAACAAGTTTAAACTTTTGTAAAGATGATTTTAATAATAATAATAATAATAATAATAATAATAATAATAATAAGAATAACAAAATTATAATACCAGAAACGTTTTCAGAAACCCTGACGGGAATCGAACCTGTAACCTTCTAATCGTCGGTGAGATGCTCTAACCATTAAGCTACATGGAGTCAGATGGTTGAGCGAAGGTTACTATTTGTACTAGTTTGTTTACACCTTTTGCCCTTCATCAAAGCAAAAGCCATGTTTATTTTAGCGATTCGCATCTTCAACAGTGCTTTTCGAACTTCAATAATATCAATCGAATTTCAATGGTGGTAAAAGGAAATTCATTTACAACAAGTAATTAAATAATCCGTTAAATCGAGGTTCAATAACGTCAATGTAAAAAACATGAACATTTATTGAATTTCATTAGCGTCAATAAAAATTCAATCACACAAATGGGAAAATCCATAAAAAAAGTCAATAAAAGGCGATAACGTGTGAGTATATGTTGTACCTACAATTACACAAGATAGCACTTAAAACGTTGTTTTCACATGTGTGCGGCTAGAGTGAACGTTGCAGGGACTGGACCAAGAAGGAGAGAGAGAATACCGTAGGAAGATAAGGTAAAGTTCATAAGGGCTCTCAATCTTCCCTTCTCGAATGTACAGTATTTGGAGATTATCCTTTTGGCAGATGAGGGATTGAACCCCAAAGTATACTCCATTCTATAATATATAAAAGTATAGTGCTGCGTCGGCAGTTTTGAACAGCTTGTAGAAAGTCAGAAGGGTTGGAAAACTGCCGAAACTTAAGGATAGAGAAACGGACGTTTCGAGCAAAGGCCCTTCGTCGAAGTGAAAAGGCCTTTGCTCGAAACGTTAGTTTCTCTGTTCTTAAGTTTTGGCAGTTTCCCAACACTTTTGATTATCTACATTCTAAGATATAGTCTTGTTCTGGCCCTTAAAAAAAACAAAAAAAACAGTATTAGCCTTCCCCTGTTATCCTGCAAAATTCTCTGTCTCTTCCTTTGTTCAGAAATTGTAACGTTTACTCTAGCCGCACACATCTGAAAACAACGTTTAAAAAAGAACAGTATTAACCTTCCCCTGTTATCCTACAAAATTCTCTGTCTCTTCCTTTGTTCAGTCATTGTAACGTTTGCTCTAGCCGCACACATCTGAAAACAACGTTTGAAGTGTTATATTTTGTGCCAGAAATTCCTGTTGACGTTGGCAGTCTTGGAAATTGTTGTTACCCGTCTTCTTCATAAAACATATGATCACTCCATTTTTCTTATTGAATTTTGATTGACGCTGATGAGGTTGCATAAATGTTGTTTTTTACATTGACGTTATTGAACTTGAATTTAAAGGAATATTTAATTAATTGTTGTAATTGAATTTACTTTTAGCGTAATTGTAATTTGATTGGCGTTGTTAAAGTTTGAAAGGGGCACCATTGAAGATGACAATCGCTCTAATGAACACCGCTTTCGCTTTAATGAAGGGCAAAATGTGTAATGTGAACTACGTGACTTGTTGAGACTGCACTTAGCAGTACACATGTAAACTACGAAGCAGCACAAACAGTAACCTTCGCTCTACCATCTTAGTCCATATAGCTCAATGGTTAAAGTATCTAACCGGCTATCAGAAGGTTACGGTTTTGATTCCCGTCAGGAGCTGAGAAAACTTTTCTTAGTTTGTAAGCTTGAGGAACATGCACAATTTCAATCAACACACACCAAGCTAACACATGGCGTACAACATCTGTCAACATTGTTAACGTAATGTGACTCCAGGACTTGTCGAGACCACAGTTAGCAGTACACATGTCAACTACAAACCAGTACAAATAGTGATGTTTGCTCTACCATCTTAGTGCATGTATCTCGATGGTTGGAGCATCTTTCCGGCGATCAAAATGTTACAGGTTTCCATTCCCATCAGGGGCTCAGAAAATTTTTCTGAGTTTACAAAAGTCGAGTGCTGCGTAGGAAGTTTTAAACGGCTTGCACATGTAGAAAGCCGAAAGGGTTGGGGAACTGCTGGAACTTGCTAGTAGAAGAAGTGACGTTTCGAGCGAATGCAAGTTGTCGGAGTGAAACGTCACGTTTAACTGTCACTTGTTCAGAAGATTCATTTCGTCCTATTGTGCGTGAGCAAAAGTAGAATAAAAGTAACGAGCGAAGTGAATTATCTCAAGAAGTAAATTGGGTGAGAACTAGCGAAAGCAGACTTTGGCCTATTTTGTCTAATGTTCGTACACCGAACCATAAACGATAGGTGAAGGTAAAATTTTGCGTAGAAAGTTAAAATATGTTGAAAAATTCTGACGTTTCGAGCGAAACCTTTCGTCAGAGAAAAGGAGTGCTTTTGCTCGAAACGTCAGAATAATTCAACGTAAGGTCGACAGTCTACCAACATTTTAACTTTCTACACTGTTTTATATACTGCCTACGCAACATCCTATACGTTTACATCGAAGGTAAAACTCTGTTTGAATAGCATATAACAAGAAAAATGAGTCTTTCCGGTAAAACTAAAACGTAAAACCCCAGTAAATTGGTCGTTGTTGAGTTTCTTCTCCCGGCCGTACCCTCCACGTATACGGTACCTCTCAGCGAGTACTTTTACAAAGTTCCTATTTTTGCCATTGCAAGACAATCAAACTCTTGCGCAGGAAGTGAGAATTTCCATGAACCTAAACCGTTTGTTTCCTATTCTTTTAGGCTGATGCGGAAGCAGCCCTAATACGAATGGGTAAAACAAGAATTATTAAAATTCATAATATTTTAATTTCTCATCCTATACCCTAGTAACCCGAATTTATTTCAGAAGGCTTTACGACATCCTTTAGTTGGTAACTTCTCGTCTGAGAACGTAAATCTTCCTTGACCAAATGGAAATATCAGTTCATTCAGAGAAAGCAAAGAATGGTGACACTCTGATTTTAAAAGACATCATGCAATACTGCCATCATAGCTGATATAAACCTTGGATACCTGACAACTTCTCTTGTCACTGGCCGTATAAACCATTTTTTAAGGTTCATTTTACAGGAATTTTTTAAAATATCATATATGTATATATAAGCAATTCAAATTTAAAGATATTTAATTGAAATGTTCAATGTTAACAGCCAAGTGACAGCCAACCTTTTAAATTATTAAGTCAAAAACAGGGATTACCTCTCGTGTTTTGGTGCCATTAGAAATAGAACGACATTTTAGAGATTCCTTTTTTAGCACTATGCAACAGTTTCAGTGATATTTTCACTTATTTCCATGTAAAGGGGTTTGAGGACCATTTGGTCTTTTGAGTGGTTTTCGGGTTAACTTTTGGCCATTTACGAGTTGTCTTTTCTCTGTGCGTTGAAACGAGGTCTAGTGCTCAACCTTTTGGTATCAAACTTAGATATAATTTGAATATATATTACAATTTAAATCTCATTTTCATGTGTTCAAGTTCAGTGACAGACCTCGTTTTAGAGGTTAATGCCGTGGCCCTCAAGATACTTCATCCCTTCCGAAAATTAAGGGTTTATTCCACCTAAGGTATCGGTTTTCCTTTGAATTCAGTCGCATTAAACACAGTTTCGTACAGTTAGTAAAATTTTATTTTGTACAAGAAAATTGTCAATCCCAATTATCTTAAATATTTAGCCAAGCCTTCCAGTAGATAGTTTTGAGAGATATCTATAGCTTTGTGAGACACTGTTAAAACGCATATAACAAGTATATGGATGCTAATAAATTTTGCTGTCAAGGGGAGCAAGAAACAACAACGTCCATCGAATTATAATAACAATATACGATGTACGCTAACGGTTTTGTTCCTGGAGGCTTCGCTATGTTAGGTAAATTACGTTGACGTCAACTAGACTAAAATTAATTTTGTGCCATTTGGCAACTGTGGCAAAAATAAAGTTAAAATACGGTTAGTATATAAATTAGTTTTGTGCACTAAGTATTTATCTGTCCGGTATCGCTCGACTTAGAGGAAAATTTTCCACTTAACTCTTTGGTAACAGTGGTTGTTTTACATTGACTAACACTAGACGATTAAGGTCGATTGTCAGGAGAAGGCGTACAATCCCTAAAGCATTAGAACCACATTTCTGCCTCTTTCTCACACTATCTGGCTTGGAAATTAACCAACCAAAATCCCTAGGAATAGCTTGGCCGCCATGAAAAGTGACGTATCACCTGTCGACCGGTGATGATGAAACGAAGGAGAAAGGAAGGAAGCTGAAGCAGATACCATTAAAAACCTGAACGAATCCCTAGGAATTTGAGAAAATAGTGACTGTTGTATGCTTATCTTTTGAGGGACCTTGAGAAATAGAAAACTCAAAATAGAATGTTGGCATTTAGTAGAATGGCCGTTATACCGTTGTCGTCTACCTTCCTACTTTTGTTTCTGAAGCCAACCTGCCTGTTCTACCGTCCTGAATTAAAAGTCCAGTTTATTTATCCATCTTATTTAATTTCAAGGAAGACGGTCAACGACCGCATGGTCGATTTTACGTTATCTTGTGGTCCCTATTGTAATAACAAGGCATGTTAAAATGCTCAACCTCATAAATATGTTCCATCCGTTTGGTACTTCTCACGTACCATTATCCTTAAACCAAGCTCTTGTATCTGTCTCACAATACCTGGGAAGCATGAACAGCCAAGAACACGAGAATTCGATGTCTAGCTTAATGACGTGTGGCTTATAAAAGTGCACAGTTTTTCCCCAGCGTGTGCCGACGTACCTTAGTCGCAAGTTTTGATATTTCCAAAATAGTAAGTACAATTTATCCTGAATATCTCCAAGATAAGATTCCGTTTTCCTACAACTTGAGTGTGCTTTCAAATAATAAAAAAAATGGGACAAACGACTTTTTCGTGTCATAGACCCTTTGAGGAAGACCCACCGCAGTATGTCAAGAAAATAACATAGGAATAGATTTTGGAACACTAGTGAAGCGGTAAATAATTTGATATAAGGGACTTGTTGCGGAATGTCTGTTATGCTTTATTTTGTACGACCGTCAACTTGATGTAAAATCTAGATATTTGTCTATAAGTGACATCATAAAATCATTCTTGCTTCTGTCTGTCACGTCTTTTACTTCTTTGTATCCCAGTTGTATCCTCTCACATATACCGAAATGAAAATTCTGACTTTTTTATTGAAGGTTTTCCCCAGCATTTGATGTGTTCCACGCCATCCTTATGTTTGTGGTAAGGAGTAGCTACAAAAAGTACAATGTGAAATTTAATATTCATAATTTGTAGAGGCTGATTTCGATCACATTCTTCTCATTCTATATTACGTTAATAACTTGTTTAATATATTATTATTATTGGGTTTTTTTATTTGCTTAGTCATTTGGATAATGAGTGGAAAAAGGAAGTTAACAACTCAGGGTACTTTTGCCCGCAGGTAACTTCAAAGAATTAGTCAGAGAAAAGTTGTTTATGCTTTCATTAGGTACTTTTGGTTATCTTTATACTGAACTTCCTTCCTGTTCGCCCGACACGTCTTCAGCGCTTAACTGTAAATCCCTTAATTCTACCGTCACAGACGTCCCGGGCGGACGAGACGAAACGCGAGCAGCATAAAGTTGTCTTTATTAAAGTCATCTTTATTAAACAAAGATGAAAGGGCGTTTTCGATTACTCTAACTCTTTATCCGTACGTTTAAAGCGGACGATACCTTCACAATTATCAATTACTCTATTATCCATACGTTTGAAAGGGACTTTATGTTCACAACTATCATTTACTCTATTGTCCATACCTTTAACAGGGACTACAACTTCACAACTATCATTTACTCTATTGTCCATACCTTTAACAGGGACTACACCTTCACAACTATCAATTACTCTATTGTCCATACCTTTAACAGGGACTACACCTTCACAACTATCA
>JBAHVQ010223242.1:0-10896 GCA_036872915.1 Nanipora kamurai
AAACAAAAATTACCATTAAACTCAGCATAAAAAACTCTATCAGATTATGCAATAAAAACGAAAGTGAAATTTTCGTTGCATAAACACTTTAAACGAACGCATATACGATTCGAAATACGTCCTTACCATCCGTTCACTAAGATATTTCACTTCGGCCAGAAGGCACTAACATATTTCAGCTGTGATCCGTGTAAGACATACTTTATTAATCGCATACACATTGAATGAGATTGACCGCGGTCGTTGTTGTGTTATTACTGAGCAGTACTTCAATTTGTTTTTCTAGGCCTAACTTCGAAATGTCACGATTAGAATAAATGTGAAGATTATTAAAATACCCAAAAGCAGTTATAGAGATCAGTTGTGGAAGACGAGACTCAGTTCTGCAAGAAACAAACATATTATAAATATCGAATCGTGTAATATTTTATGACTAATCCGATTTGTACACTTCTAATCATCCTGGATATTTTAGAGCTACAACTTTTATTTATATTTATACTAATATTAAAAAAAAAAGGATCGCACTGTTAACTCATTTGGAAAGTTACTTGATTGAGTTTCACATTGAGTGTAACCATAATTCTAAGCATTATCGACGCTGTAGAAAAATAAAATTTGATTGACAGTAATAACCTAATTAAATGTGTTAATTCTAAACTCTTGATTAGTACTTAATTATAAACTAAACCAGAGGAATTAAGCCATTTAAACCTTTGGACACGACACTTCCTGTACGGAAGGCATTCTGTCCAGGAACTGAAAAGTTTTCTCCTATTAAATAATCTAAACCTCTTTCATGGGTATCAGTACATGCACCTATCTCGGATGAAGGAAATTTTCGAGTATCAGAATGGTATAATTTTAACACCCAGCCGGGATGAATTTGGAGAAATGCTACTCTAGGGCCTCCGGCTGGGAATCGAACCCGTGACCGTGTGGATCCAGTGCAGAGCTCTGTCAACTAAGCTACAGAGGACGTTACCGAGAGCGTGATCACGAATTTTGCTTATGAATGAGCGGCAATGCCGATGAAGCGAAGGGTATATTCAAGAAACATTAGGCATTTACACTCGAACATATGACATGAAACTTATACTGGATGAAGGAGATTTTCGAGTGTTAGAATGGTATACTTTTAAGACCCAAACGGGGTCAGTTGCGAGAAATGCGTCTTAAAAGTAAACCATTCTGCCACACGAAAATTTCCTTCATCCAATATTAGTCCCATTTCATGTGATCGAGTGTAAATGACATGTACGTATCCATAGTAGCTTCTTGTAAACCAGACTCCGCTAAATTGACGTGCATTCAGGTCTTGACTATAATCTTGACTTTTGCTGTGCAATGTTTTACTGTCCGATGATACTGTCTGGACCCATAAGGGATGGCCCTTACTGGACCTCTAGGGATAACAGCGTAGTTTAGCCGATAGGGTTATCCAGTATAAATAAAGGGACTTTACTTTACTTTACTTTACTTTACTGATTAAAACTTTGATGGAAGGAATCAGCTATGGTATTTTAGCAGGCAAAATCTCAACAGAACTTTACGGTTAATATATGAGAGACATAAAAGAAGCATGACAAGTGTAAGAAAGGAAATAATCGAAGTGTTAATACTTAATATTGAAACGAGTACAAAGTTAGGATTAAGTTAGCGTATACTGTTAGTAGAAGAGTAGCAGTAGTCTAGTTGTCTACTGGACGGAAATAGAAACTGTTTCGCTGTGTTTGCATAACCAAACACCACCGAGAGTTCCAGTGAACTCGCAAGTTGCTGAATGTGCCTTACACAGCAGCTTGAGATTCACTCTTCCAGTTTATTTTCAATATAAAAAGGTAAATTCCAATCAGCAGGCTCTAAAATATTCATATGGTTCCATGAGCTGAAGTCTATATTGAGTAAAGTAATTTTTCACTTGTCAGAATCACATTTTAAGACCCAACCGGGGCTGTTGCAAAAACAACAACTCTTGGGCCTCCCGCTGGGAATTGAACCGACCACCGTACGAATCTAGTGCAGTTGCCTTGCCAACCAAGTCAGAAAGGCCATTACCCCGAGCGTGGTGACGAGTTCTGTATTTATGAAAGTGGTATTACTGATGTAGTGAAGGGTATTTGCGATGACTATTGCGCATTAAAACTCCATCGCATAAAGTGCAGTCTATGTTAAGTGAAGTAAATCTTCGAGTGTCACAATTATGCAGTTTAAGACCCAACCAGAAACAGCTGAGAAAAATTCAACTCTTGGGCCTCCAGCTGGGTCGAGTTGGTCCGCTAACCACAAAACTAACCACAAACTAACTCGTGTCAATCTAACTTTGTATTTTCTTATTTAACGCTTTCCTGTGGAGATAGTTAGAAACAAAGTAAGTGGTTTGAACCTGGGAGAATCATGACTACACTAACCTGGACGATCAACTTCCGCTAACATGTCATAGTTAGAAATAGTTAATCCTCGTCTTAGTGTTAAATGCCGAAATGTGGTAGTCATATCAAAAGAGGATTAACCATCGAAAACTTATTAGAACTGTTTTGTTTCAGATTGATCGAGACACACTAGAAAATTGAAGATAGCAATAATCATGATGAACGTCAAGTCTAATCCTGCAAGCTGTGTGCTCTTTCGTCAATGCGGAGTCTCCTTTTTGAAAAACAGTCGTCACTGCTTGCATGCAAATTGTTCGCATGAATGAGTCATTTTGGAGATTTTGAACTAAAGCTCTAGCCAAATTTTGGTAGAATTTTGGATTGGATGACCCAACTTGGGTAGATTGAAGTTAGTTCATCTCTTTGCCTTACTTTGTAATATACCGTGGTCCGAAAGGTTTACGTACTGCAGTGTTAGATCAGATTTGACAGAACAAGTAGCTAATAGTTTTCTGTGTTTCAACAAAGTTTGGTCGTTTTTTTGCCACTTAACTTCTAAGTTTCTGATAAACGAAGACTTCCTGGAATAGGCTGGTACTTGTATAGAGCAGTTCATGCACAGCTGCCTCCCAAGCCGCTGTTAGGCTACTGTGCTTGACTCGGATAGTGTTCTCCACGTCTGTTTTTAACACAGTGTTTCACTTGGCTAGAGTAGAAGAATGAACTCGGGTAAAGAATAATGATGTAGTTGCTACTCCGAATGACGAGCCATACCGGACAAGTAGAGAAAACTGATGTTAACTGATGAGAAAATTGATGTTACTTCGGCTCTTGATATTTCGCGACCAGCTCCCAACTTGACCTGTGGCTCAGTTGGTAGAGCGTCGGACTAGTAAACCGAAAGTTGCGGGTTCGAATCCATGACTGGCCAAGTAGAGTTTTCTCTACTTGTCCGGTATGGTTCGTCACTCGGAGTAGCAACTACATCATTAAAGTGTTTCACATTCCACATTCGTATATCGATAAAATATGAACGATCATTAGGAATTTTCGGTAACGTTCCCGGCTTCTGAAAGCGAGGCTGCTGGGTCGGCAGCTGTTGTCAGTCTCGAAACGGTTCGTAAATATGACGTTTTGTTTGTCATGTTTGTCAACACAGGGCTTCCACTCTGCGTCTTTGTGCAACAACTGATACCTTAGAAGGCTTTTGATGAAATTCAGTTCTATCAAGAGTGTTTGGTGGCAGTAACATGTCGCTTATTTAAATTGCGCACAAGCAATGACGGCTGTTACAATGTTTTGTAAAGCGAAAGGAAAATTTAATGAATTCCAGAATCGTTAAATTTTATTCTAGTAATTTAAATGTTCTTGCAAAATCATCCTTCCACTATTGTGTCTCAATATTATTTAGCAAGTTAGTTGAGCTTCGTACAATGTGCACTTATAATGACTTGGTCTCGAGACTCAAAATTTCTAATCATGCAAGATGACAAGGGAACGGTGTTAAAGCTCAAAAATAAAAACGTTCCACTCTGCGGTATCCTTTTCGTATCATTTGGATGCCCCACTGTATAGCCAACGAGCTTTCCAGAGGCCTGTTGGTTCAGGTTATCTCATTTTCTTCTCATTTCTCTTTGTGATTCATTCGATGGTTTAAGCAATGTATTTGAATTTAAAGACCAAATTTTATTAATATTATAAGGGCTGTCGTGGATTGCAGGTTAAAGTTTACCACTTGAACGTTGCTCAGAAAACTTCTAATTAATGTTTAAAAATTCATCCATGATTAAGGATATGTGTATCCAGTTTAAAAGCAATTTCATAGTGTACATTATTATGTTTGTGTATCCCTTTTTGTCGCAGTGAATCGCAGATCAAATCATGGACTGGAAATACTCAATCGCTGACAGTTAATTTTCTTAGTACGACATTTTTATAAAGAACCATTACCATATTGGAGCGAGTGAATGCTTACGAGTTGAGATGTAATTAGTAGTCTTAAACGAAGACTGCATTATTACAATTTGAAGCTCCTAAGTTCTTTGAGGTTACGTTATCTCGGCGAAAATGTAGTTAACGTAGAATTGACTTAATCCGTGCAATGTCAAAATTAAAATAAATATTACAATTGTTAGACCTATTTTGAATTACAAGAATTTTCATTATTATTAGTAGTAGCAGTATCATTGTCATAATCGTTATCTTTATTGTGGGAATGGATTGTCAAGAAATGCTCGCTTAACCACAGCCTTAAGTCCACCGTGAAGATTAATTCCCAGTCAGGAATAATTTTCCATCGGAATAAAGTACCACCATTATTTGCCTGTGAAAAATTGGAAGTTCAAAATGTTCAACTTTTTCTTTTGGTCCTAGTGGAAGATGGTACTGTCCTGGGGAAAAAGTTGACGGGCTTAACGGAGGAAATTGCCTCAAAAAGCGGAAAAAAATTGTTGATCTTCTCAACAATATACAATCGCGACATTCATTCTGGTTCTACAGCGCCGACATCTCACTCGCTTTCAAATGCTCATTAATAATTCATGAGGAAAAAGAAGGGAAAATCGTAACTGTGGCCTATTTTTAATGAGAGAAAGACAAACTGCTTTTTACAATAAATGTTATGGTTTGTACCCCGAACAAACACCACTGAATGTCCCGTGACATTTTTTGGGTCTCATCATGTCCCACAGTAGGTAAGAGCTTGAGATGTTTCAAATTAACCGCAATTCCACCTGAGGGGCTATTCACATGGACCGCGCTAGCCCGGCTGACTTCCTTGATCAGGACCTTACTACGGACGTAAAATTTACTCAAAAGCGCCGTTGATTTAGTTTTAATTCCAATTATCTTTTACGAACATAAGAAGATTTTTGTGACCCGAATCAGCCCGGCTCGTGTGATTAGCTCCTCGGATGACTTTCCCGATGATGACCGCTGTCGTTTGAAAGGAGCCTAACAGGTGAACGATGATACATGAATCAGTATGTATAGTATTCCAACTGACTCTGGAGGTATATTAAAAGTCGGAGCATCAGTAGGGGGGAGAAAGGTCTTACAGAGATGAACGTTTGTTGGGGATGTCCGCAGTAGCGGAGTTAGAGGGGCACGTACCACCCCAAATTTACAGTTACCAAAGCTTTAAGTTCTCATATACCGGCAATTCTATCGCCACCACGTTGGGAAGTTGATTTTGAGTGTACTTCACTAGCATGCGGCTGATAGAGTCACAGAGAGGGTCATTTCTGTGATACAGTTCTGAATATGTTGTAAGTTTTTGCGGCTTTGTCCAAACATTGGACTGCTTCCAGTACATCGTGGGCTGATAAAAAATGTCCAGGCATGCGTTTAGCCAGCTAAAGTTATTGCAGATCAAGAAGATAACAACGATTAGAGCTACAGTTAAGCATCCTGCATTCAATAGCGATTGTGTTAACCACAGAGGTGTAAACACACCGCGGTCAGCCTATTCCATGACAATGTTTTCATTTGATCTTAGTGCTACCATACCCTGATGGTGTTCATGGGGTATTATAACTGACACTCCCGTAAATGTTTATCACCCAGCAGATCCCCCAAGTATTTTTGTCTGACCCTGCCGCCACTGGATTGGCGTGTATTTGAAACATTCTCCTACAAATAATCAAAAGTTCATCAGAATCTACCAGAATTTTTGAAAAATTTTAATTTTTTTCTCCCCATCCACATTATTTATTAATATCTAGCATGAAGAACGCTGTTAACCCTTCAGCGGTTAAATTTCTATACAGAACACCTCTGCGTGTCTTAGATTTTACATTTTCCCCCGAATTCCTGTACGTTTAGGTGCACGTTAGTGGACATGGTTTGTTGCTACGGAAGGAACCCTGACCTTCTCTCGCCTAGTTTCGACACGTTTTTACAAACTAGTTTGCAGGTGCAACTCGGGTAATAAAGCTATATTAGCGATATGTAGGCTATATGTGGCGTTGAAATGCGAAGGATGTAGAAAGACGCCAAATGCTTCTAAAACGATGGCTTTAGGCCAAAAATGATAAAAATACTAAATCTTGATTGAAAGCCAGAATTTTTTGTTCGTTTTTACCATTTTCTCCACCGTTAAAGTGCCGTTAACTCAAAATTTATTTTTCGCGACTCTAAGAGTTCTCATTGACCCATTAGACTGGCTCAGTGACAAAAATTTTAGTATTGGACGCGTCTTCCGTTTACTGTTCGCTGTCAAAGTGGGTGTTAACATGAATCGGGATTGAGTTTCATTTCGGATGAAACGTGAATTCAAATCGCGTTTACACTGGAATTGTGTTCCAGGATCGAAAAGCGATTGAAATCTGAAATTTTAAGACGGCGATCAATAAGATTATGCTGGGTCTGTTTCTTTCAATGATTTCTGTTCTTCGTATCCAGTGGAACAAGAGCCTTAAACTGGTAATTCTCGAAGAATAAACTTAAAGAAAAGTAGAACTACGTTGCTAGCAACAGTAATAGATGTAGTCACAAGTAAATAAGCATTTACCATAGGGCCAATATCAACACGGTGAGAACGGTTCTGAGTTAAGCCAGGACGGACAGATTCGTCGTTAACATGATCGTTCTAAGTCGGTCGTTCATTTGTAAGGGACCTCATCTACTTACAATAAACTAACATGATCCTGTTCATGTTTATATTTCTGCCCGGCTTGCCAGTTTTTCGAGAAGTACATGCTTTTCTAAAAATTCTTGTGCGGATAGAGAGCATTTGTTCGAGAGTGCATTGCTAAAATTTATCGGGTTACCAGGAGGGGTATTTGAATGATAACAAAGAAAATGAACTCCTCTATATACTCCACAGAGTTGCCCATTGGTTTCAGCTTTCCTTTATGTAAATTTGCTTTTTTCTTCCTTCGTCTGACAGCCTTTACTGCAATACGTGGAAACGAAGATTCGAACATACCTCGAAATTGTACTGTATTTCATTTTCGCATTAACTCCTGAAATGTCGGTCATCAGTGTTCGGTGGGAACTCTTGTTATTTTGACTGCCTTTCTGCTCAAATTTCGGCCCGAAACTAAGTTTTTTGAAATCTCGATAAAAAATTAAGCCAGAAAAGGGGTTATTTTCGCGCGTAATATGTCTCGGTTTTAATGATGTAGTGTCTACTCCGAGTGATGAACCATACCGGACAAGTAGAGAAAACTCTACTTGTCCGGTATGTCCCATCATTATTCTTCACCCGAGTTCATTCTTCTGCTCTAGCCATGTCACAGTTTGTTGTTGCGCAGCGAACCGTGACGTGAATTTTAGCAAATTTTTCTCGTTTTGTGATTTTTATTTAATCTGTTAGGAGTATTCTGCATCACAAAGCATGTAATTTGCATGATTAAAAGACCTGGCCTGATACTCTGGCCTACAACAGGGCCGAGCTTAACTCAGTGAATTCGGTCGTCTGATTGGTCTGGAGAAATTGCCGCCATCTTGGACTTGCTTTGAAGCGTTGTGAGAAAACCTTTCTGGATTCTGACCAGTTTCACTAGCTGCCACCTGACCTCATTTGTTGGCCCGGGTATCAAGGTATCAAAACCTCAATATCAATTGCACGAGATGAAGTGCTGAACTCAAATTCCTTCCCGTTACTTCCCATATCAAATATAATTTGAGGGCAGTGAATTTTTAACTCGCTGCCCTCACGTCTTAATCGCTTGGGCTTTAGGAAAGTTCGCCGACATCAGCATATCTAGTTTTGCTTGTAACCTTGGTGGTTCCCATCTGGTACCGAAAGAGCAGCCGCCTCCTTGAAAAAAAACCAAAAAAAGCTGTAGAATTGCGAATTCACCAAAAGAAAGCGTTGCGATTTGAAGAGACTGCTGAGTGGTTCAATTTTATTCCTAACAGATGGTATGTTCAAATATATTTATTAAGATATGATCTGCATGTTCGCACAAAACAAGATAATCGATCTAGTTATTTGAAAACTGTATTAGTGCAGGATTTGGATCTTTTAATGAGTGCCTCGGATGCAAGTATTGTGAGAAGAGTGCGTCTTGGGGGAAAATTGTGATTTTCGCCCAAGACGCACTCGGATTGAAATGCAATTATCTGTTGTGTTCAGAACAGGTACCGACAAACATTCCAGGCTTAAGTTGGTTGATTTTAACAGACTTTAATCCGTAATTTTGAATGAATTTATTTCCAAAGACAACAAGAAATATACATCAGACTAAATCTACAAACAACGTTCCCTCGACGTTTTTTTTGGGGGAGTCCCATCAGTTCCTTGAATGCTAACGCATCAGCATTCCCTTAATCAGTGGCGATATGCTAAATTGTATGCTAATTTTATTTATTCATTTGTTCATCCGTCCATTCATTATAGTGTCGTTGCAGAAGTTGATGTTGCGGTTGAAAACCTCTCCATTTCAGGTCGAATTCAGGTCGTGATTTAATTTAATCACGTAATACCATTTCCTCACATTAAAGATGTTTCAATTACGCCGTTTGTAGAAAAGTAAGATATACTTTGCTCAGCCCTTCACTTTTAATTGATATAAAAGTACTCACATTTTTAATCTTGATTTTTACTTTTATGCGAAAGTAACTTCAGTTACCGTTCATCATTTATTAAACAGACCAGACGTCGGCTTTCGCGTTCGAATGTCGAATGGTTAGCAAGTGATGAGCCTACCAATCATCGAGGACTTCATTAACTCGCTTGTAATGGAAAAGCTTACTGTGAGTGAGAACGAATTATTTAAGAATTAAGACCAAGTTTGTAAACTGACTAAAGCTTTCTTTACCTCTCACAGGAATCGAACTTATTGCCGCAACTCTCAACCCTGTTCTCATCTTCCCCCCTCTGCGGAAGAGAACTGGTGGTGATCCCGGATTTAAGTGGGATGTAACCAGAGCCTAGACAGGACCTTTTTTCGTATGGAGAGGACGAGGAGATAAGAGCCTGTGAACGAGGTTGCAAATGAAAGGTGTACAATCCCGTTCTTGTTCATAATGATTTGACATATCTATATGTATTGCTGGTTCTGACTAAAATATGGAAGACGAAAAGTAGATTACTGAAGAAGCAAAGAGTGTTGCACTACAATTTCCATATCAAGACACGAATTACAGACCTTATTAACAATCTGCTTCATTATGTCTTTTGGGTAATATTGGAATTGCTAATAAGTAGATGCTAGACTTATCATCCAATCTACTGTTCTTCTGTTTCTGTTTTAGACCTCGTCGATCCCGAACAAATACACATTCCGTAATATGAAGTTGAAGGTGATAGCTTAACCAACACAGCGCTGAACTCGTCTCATGGTAATGCAATATTTCAGTTACTAAGCTGAAAGGGTTGTTAAGACCGTTATAATTTACAAGGAACTATGTAACTGGAATTACATGCAGGAGTAGCGAACTACATTGTCATGAAATAAACAAACAAGGCACTCCCTATCAACAAATATTAGTTAACTTCACATTCAATTTCACATGCTGATTTCGTGTTTCATACATTTTAGTCCGCGTAAACGTAGGATATATTCAACAATTCGGGAAGGGGTGGGCAACTGCCTGTCATGCCAATTTCATCCGCAAATTATGTTAGCAAAAGATTGTTTTTCATTTCTTTTTTCCCATTATCCTCAAATTGACCAATTTTAGGATGTAAATAAAGACATGAGTTCTAATTATTATAGCCATGGAGCATATACCTCTACGGGACTTGCTTCAGGGGTGGTCGTTTTGTCGATAAATTTAATGCTTCGGCATTTTAAACAATCTTTCAAAATGTCCTAAATTTTTGCACCATTACTCATCTAATAATAATGACAAATAGACTCCTGACAAGTGTAACAGAAATTCGTATTCTGTTTTTAATATACTTGAAGCAAAACCTTCAACTATATATCAAACAGAAGATATTGCAAAATGCTAGTCGTGGTAGAAATTTCAAGTTTCTAGCTAAAAAGGACATGTTTCAAAAGCGGGAAAACGGTCAATCCTTTAAAGTTTTGCATGGTGATAATTGATATACTATGTATAATTTGTGGAAAACCACGTTTTATTTTTGTTATTTAATTATTATTATTATTATTATTATTATTATTATTATTATTTTATTATTTTTTTATTTTTTTATTATTTATTTTTAAATAAAACGTGATGTTCCACGAACTATACATGGTATAGTGGGAAAACGTTTGTCATCTTGCATTATTATTTGACAAGCGATGGTCGTTTGGGACACTTAAAAAAGTTACACTAAATGCAGAAAAATGAACGATACATCAAATAAAAGTTTGTGAAATTTTTGACAACATACATACTCGATATATTTCAACCTAGTTCAGAAGTTATTAGCCATTATTTTCGATGAAGAAATGTGACGGGATAATCAAGAATTCCGAAACTTGGTTAATCGTGACATAATTGACATAATTATCGACAGGTTTATTATCCAATAACATTTCCAATGTCCGTGTTTCCAGAGCCCCCAGATTGCCATGTGCGAGATAAGAGAAGCGAGGGGCGCTGAAGACGAGAATGGTCAAAT
>JBAHVQ010223273.1:0-10894 GCA_036872915.1 Nanipora kamurai
TTCAATGAATTTCCATCTTGCCTTAAGCATTCTAATGTCATCATTTATGCGGATGATACGGTTATCTATGTTGCTGGGAAAGATACCTCCCATCAATTGCTGAATGGTGCGACGAAAACGACTTGATTTTGAATATTAACCCAGGCAAAACGGAATCAATGTTATTTGGTACTGCCAAAACCTGGCAAAACAACCGAAATCCATGAATATAACATTTAGAAATCAGTTGATCAATGCTACAACGGTGTACAAGTATTTAGGTGTTCATATCGACCATTCATTGAATATGAACTCCAACTTTAACATCATTTATAAGAAGGCTTTTGGACGATTGAGATTATTACGAAAGATAAGACCCTTTCTTAATACAACGGCAACCAAAGCGATTTACCAAGGGATGATTCCCGATCCTGACCTACTGTGGGCTATTAAATTTGCACTTAAGTCAGACGAAAGAGGACAAACTTCTAGCATTTCACCACCGTGCATTGGATATTGTTACATCAAAAACTAATTATGAATTCAAAATCAAATCACCTTCCATTATCAATCAAATGAAAGCATGTCAGTTGGTCCGAAATTGTTTAGATGGAAATGTTTGTTCAAATTTTATAAACTACTTTGAAATACATGCGCATGAAAGGTCCACTCGAAACAGTGGATACCAACTGAAACTGCCAAAAATCTGACTGGAATACAGTAGAGGATCCTTTTAGTATATGGGGGTAAAACTTTATAATGATTTGCCTTTAAACAGTCTAAAAGCAGAGGATTACAACATCTTTTAATAAGCTTTTAAAAGGATATTTTTAATATTTTAAAATTTTTGATATTTTAGCTGTGTTAGTTAGTTATTTAGGTGTTTTCTTGTATATTAGTTTATAGTATATTTTACAGGACTCACATTGATAAAAGTTCTGTTGAACTGAAGTGATCTATCCTGTATAAATATTCGTTTAATAAATAAAATAATAAATAAATTTGTTTCCTCAGTTTGGCCATAGCGGTAGTTTACGAGTTGTACAGAGTGGCTATGTAAACTGAAAAGCAGTAACGTATTTAGGTAGCAGTTTAAATCGGTTTGTGTGGAATAAGCTGTTTTTCACGAATTCAGATGTCTTATGGTTATTTGGGTATCCCCCAGCAAAGGGAGAACCTGCTCATAGGCTATCATTTTTGGCTTCACTTTTTTGGTGAACAAGGTTTGCATTCAAACGCATTTTTATTCGGCCAAAGATCCTAAATTGTGAGAGACTTGACTCTTGAGATATTGAAACTGAAAACAGCTTTGGACATCAGATATCACCAACCCAAGAACACCTACGGTGCAAATGGTATTGTTTTTCTGAAAAAAATACGGAGAAACATCTGGAGTTTATGCCACGCATTATGCCGGTAGACACAATTAAGCCTAGAATTCAATAACAGGAAATAAAAAAAACTTTAATTTGATGCAGCATATACATCAACACAATTAAAAATATTACTTGTAAATTCAAATGGCCAGCCTTAATCGGCGATCTGAGAATAAACAATCAAAGAAGAATAAATCGCTGGCCCTGTATGAGAAAACTCGCGATTAATAAAGTAAAGTTAGTGATAAAACCCGAAACAATAACATGTTACGTTTGACCCTCGTAACCAATCGATTTCTGTCAGCAAAATACCTTGACAGTCTTGGCACGAAGAAGTTTAGTCTTGCTATGTATAATGTTTCCTGTTTCCATGGAGTTATAGAAACACGAGAGGCAGTTGGTGAGAACAACAAATGTGCTGGGAACAAGTTCCCGTTTCCAAGTTATTTTGAATGCTCCCAATTTCCTAAAATTGTTTCAACAAGTCCACGTAAACACTTTTTTTTTTTTCTCAAAATAACCTGTAAGATTTAACCACGACTTTTTGAATAGCGCTCGCTCATTAAGGTAATCGGGAAGTAAATTCTCCTTATCAGCAACAGGAGAGTACGAACTTTTCTGTTTCGCTCATTCTACAGAAACGCCAACATTAGCCAATCAGGGCACAAATTTTCCATATGTTTCTTCATAATGTGTTGACAATAATACAATCAGTCAACAGCACGTTCAGTTCAAAACAGGAATACTACAACGCGGGCATTTGCCGGGAGAGCGAAATCTGCTGAAGTAAAAAAGTAATGGTGAGTAGACATCTCGGCCGTAAAAGAGGCGGCACGCTCGTTTCTTCTTTAACGTCAGGTTTCCTGTTGGAATAGCATAATAGTAAGGATTACGACGAAAGTTCAGCGCCATTTATCAATTGATGTTCAACTAATTCAACGAGACAATTGGTGGGTTGTATGGCGGCCATGTTGGTGGTCTATTAACAAAAGAATCTCATCAGCGGCCACTGTTTGTGACCTCAAACATGGCTGCTGTACTTTTGTCTTACCTTCAGCAACAAGAATAAATACACTTATTGAAGGAGAAGTTATAGTTGGTAACGACAGTTGTAGAGGTTTTGACAAACAGCTGAAACGATGACCAGGGGTTGTCGATAAATGGATATCTTCGTTAATTTTTCCCATATCGCTCAAACTTTAGGTTTTAGTTTCAGTTACTTTATACCTACCTATGATCAACACAACAAGACAAATTTTAAGTATTGTATGTGCCAGACGTCGATAAGTCATTTTTTACTTCAGCGCTTTCTTTACACTTTACAGGTGAGAAGTTAAAATCATTGAACATAAAGTGTGATAGAAAGCGCCGTATAAAATCGTATTTGGAATATTTTTGTACTTGTGGCTGTAAAGTGTATCGACGATATAATTAACACTGTTCAATTTCCGCAAAATATAAGATCGCAAGGCTACAATTTTGGAGCCTGGACGGACCCCATCGATGCATTTAAGGCGTTTCTCCCGATTTGCGAATTTATTTTTTTTTGCATAATGCCGTGACAAAGTTTATAATTAAAGAAAATTTACCTATTCGCTTTTGGCTTAGAAAACGTAGTGTTTGTGTGTTTAGATGTTCTTCTGAATTCCTCTAGAGCCAACTCACAAGCAAGATTGTCAGTCTCAAAAGCTTACACAGCGTGTCCCAGGCTACAGCGATAAACACATAATCGTACTACCCGCCTTGTTTAAGTTGAGCAATTTCTTTGGCAAACACAGCGATTATTTGACGATTCAAGAATTCTGTTTTTAAAAATTTCCTGGCGGATCTTGCCTCAGAAACTCTGTATTTAGTCTAACCTTAATGCTTGACATATCCATTAGACTTCACCCCGTAATGCGAATTTCGTTCCGACTGGCCTGTGATGTGAGGTTATTTTTCACCTGCTTGCAGCAAACAGCAGTAAAGAACTACCCAAGTTATCAAAAATAAAATCAAAAGATAACCAGTAGAAAATATAAAATAATTAGTAAATGTACTCATGCCACGGTTGTATCTGAATCATCATGTTCACTTGATGTAGTACATCAATGACGAAGCTGCACGCAACACATTTTACGAAAGCGTTTCTCGAACAACGGATTCAAAGCGACATAAAAGAGTAACATATAGCGTGCGCTTTCTTGGACGTGATACGAATCGAATCCAAACAAAACAGAATGCTATTGTTTTGTGCATCATATTGACAGAGCGATGACAATGTCCTTGTAATACACGGCCCAGGTTTAAGTCAAACGCCGATTACACAAAGGAATTTCAGCTCGGGTTGAAAAAAATGTCCATAACATGAGAAATTGCAGACCGGACCAAAACTGAAATCAAAAGTAGACCCTCGTGGAAATTTCGAGGTCGCCTATTAACTTTTCAGCCCGGACATAAATGGGCTAAACATTTCAGCTCAGTCACCTCGAAACGGGTTGAGATTTCAGACCCTGGAGTATTTGCTATTTAATCGCTTGATAACTTTTTAAAAGAAGCGTGTCCTACTGCGTGAAAGTGCTAAATAGTTTCCTATTTTATTTTCAACAAAGACAACATTTTGGAGTAATCTCGCTGAAACGTTAGCCATTAAGTTAGTTCTTCGTAATTTATTAACAAGTCTTCTTCATGACGAACCATTTCGAATTTTCTCTTTATTTATTTATTTAAATTGACTTGAATAGGGTAGCCTTTCAGAACGCCTAGGTCCTGATTTCCAAGGGGCCGTATGCACCTTAACAATTAATTTAAACTAATTACAACTTTACTATTAATTAAAATAGTATACAGACTTAGTTAAATAGTTTATGTTGCAAAATTACATTAAATTTTACTTTCCTTTAGCATAGTTCAAAATTGGCTTTCGCTAACTGTTTTCATTTTCATACTGTCGGGCAGAGTATTACAGCGTCAGTGATATTAGCCAACCTTTTCCTGG
Source organism: Nanipora kamurai (assembly GCA_036872915.1). Classification (NCBI taxonomy): domain Eukaryota; kingdom Metazoa; phylum Cnidaria; class Anthozoa; order Scleralcyonacea; family Helioporidae; genus Nanipora; species Nanipora kamurai. The sequence continues at coordinate 4,333 of JBAHVQ010223273.1, forward strand.
ATCCTATTATCCTGTATTCGGTTTTGTCTTTATCTAGCATTAATTTGTTCTTCAAAAATCACTGATGTACATTTTCTAATTTAGTGTTTAGGTGATTTTGGACTTCACTTACTGATTTTCCATTAGTAGTTACATTACTGTCATCAGCAAACATACTTGCTGTAGAGCAAGTTTGGCAGTTAGGGAAATCGTTGATGTAAATTAAGAATAGTAAGGGTCCTAAGTTGGACCTTTGTAGAATGACACATTCTATTTTTGGTTTCTTAGATTCTCCATGATTAACTATAAATATCTGAGTCCTATTCGATAGGTATAATGTAAACCAATCCAACGGCAGCCTAGGCACCAGACATTGATAATTTACGAAATAGAATGTCGTGATCAGCTCACAATCAAATGCTTTTTTAATATTTAAAAATGTAACTCCATTGAATAAACCTTTATCAGGTCGGAAAGAAGTTTATTTTGGGGAGGCTGAAACGTTATTGTTAAGTGTGTGTTTGGGTCTTTGCCGCGAACTAGTCCAGGGAGTCTTGAGGAATGCTCCCGAGACATTTTTTTTATTTCGCTGGCCCCAGGAATGATTTCTGCGAGCAATTTTCCGAAAAAAATTATCTGCGTGGACTGGCAATATTATGTTCAATTATTTATAGTAATATTACCTCACAATTATTATACTTGGTCACTTCTATCCCTTTTTAGATCTTTCAAAAGAGCAAAACTAAACTTTTAGCAAATTATTGGGGGCGCTGAAACCCACCAGGCCCTACACATTCAACAGTCCTGCCATCCCTTATCCCCGCATGAAGGACTCCAGATTGTATTATAAACTCGTGCTTATGTATCTGATGACTCGACTATTCTAGTAGGTTTCTGAATTAATTGGTGGAATTCATACGTTTCTGTCAGATCCTTTAACATAATCGTATATTCTCCATGGAAAAATATGACAGCCCAAAGTAGGAAAAGGCCTTCTGCGGGATGTATAAGCAATTATCGTATCACTTGCTATAAGCGCCTTGATTCCTGGAACTGGAGAAGGAGAAAAAGGATTGTAGGTTGCTAAAGAAAGTCTTTCCAAATTGAATGATTGATAACACGCGATTTTTCGATGGCAAGCAATAAATATTTAAGCTATTCTCGTAAGGTTAAAAGAAACATTTTGTTCTCCTGAGAGCACTTCATCCTCAAATGGGACTAAAACAGCTACTACAACCGCAGATGCAAAGCAGAGGAGAGCGTCTTGAACGATCTTATGACATTAACACAAGAAAGACCAGTAATTCCATAGAGAAATTCACTTCACTCGCCTGTAGGAAAATATTGACCCGTAACCTATTGAGATTACTAAAGCCAATAAGAATAAAGAAGGAGGATCAACGCCGTTGTTTTTCAATCATAGTAAACATTTCCTCTTCTAATAAAAACCAAAGTGCGTTATGGTAGAGTTGTAACACTTCATCTTGAATGGGAGATCGCAGTCACCAGTCGAGCATTTCACATTCAAGCTTTAGAAACAGATCTTCACAATATTTTTACACTCAACAAAGGAACTTAGGGTCTTTGACCGTATTGATTTGTCTTGAACCATATTCTGAAGTAATACAAGATGATCCCTGGCTTTTTTGTCGTGAAATCAGATTTAAGTGGCTCCCCAGGTAATTTTTGATTGAGGACTGGTAACTAAATATGGCGTGGCACACATTCATAGATAGTGATCTTGCCAGATCGTTATTCTGCCACGACAGCATCGCCCGCGTCAGGGCAAATGTTATATATTTTGGATGCTTCTTTCCATGAATTTCTTTGAAAACAGTTAAATAGAATCAAACAAATCAAGTGCAATAGCATTTCTAATTTTCGAAATTTATCATAAATCAGAATTTTTTAAGAACCCGTAAATTGGGTTACGAGAACCTCCCCTTAATATGTTGCTATATTATTCATCAGTGAAAAACATATCCTGTTACCAATTTTCAGAAGTTCTCCGGAAGAAAACCGCAGATAATGTTTGTTAAATGAGGTAAACATGAAAATATACCAACGTCACATCGCTATTGTTACTTACTTTTGCCAGTAAGGGCTGAGATTCCCTTGTGGTCTAAGACGCGTGTCTGGAGGTGCTGGGAATTTCATCCCCCTTACTGTGCCACTAATTCTACCAAGCAACACAGACTTTCTCCGAGTACTCCGGTTTCATCCTCAGTAACATTGGACCTATACAGGGCGATCCCCACTTAATCTCTCGGGAGAATATCTTAGTCATCTGACAGGTTTGTCCAGTATACTTTGTCAACATGTTGTACAGTGCCCCAAAGTCCTTACAGATTTTGGGTGACCACAAGAACAGTTTCCATCCACAAAGTCCTTAATTTTTCTAGAAGATGATTTAAAAGGTTTTTTCCTCGTTTCCCTTGAGTAGTCAAATGCTGCCGTCAGATTATTTTTTATTTGTAAACAGCAAAAGGCACTGTAAGGTCATATGCTGTTGAGTCTCTTGTTAGCTTGTGCCTATTTTCCCATGTCTTCTTGTATGTCCATTCTGTGATTTCCGTTAAATAAGCAGCTAATATATCAGTTATTCTTGATAAAAGGAGAAGTTCAGCGACAATGAGGTTTAACTCAATCTCAGGGCGCGGTTCCTAAAAACCTTTTCATAACAGATAAAATTGCTACAGCGTGTCACCAGTCATCAGAAGGTCGTGGCAATGATCCCCGCCTGGGACTCAGAATACGATTTTTTAATAAAGGAGATTGACAAAGTCCCCGTATCATCTTTAATAACATCCCACATAAAAAGCCTTTGAGTGTACCACTCCTTCGTTCATTAACAGTATTATCTATACTTAAACACTGAGCAGAAAGCCTGCTCATGTGGGAGCTAGGTAAATATCAGAACAACAGAGGACGTTGTACCTCCCCCTGGTTACCTCACAGACAGCACACATGTCAAGCCAATACCTTTGCCTGCCACCTGAGTCTCTCTAGCTCATTGGTTAGACCATTCATGAGAAGGTTATTAACGAACGGGGCGGGCAAAGTGAACTTTTCAGCCAGGATCTTTATCGCAAATAGACGCATATCGTAACTTCGGCACATCAGCGTCCTCTTGAAATTTTACCTGGGAGGAAAGGAACTTTTTCTCATTTCTCATTTCAGATTTGCTGGAAACTGAGACCAGTGATTTGTAGACCTTGTTTTTACCTTAAAATCAACGGTAATAGTAGGAAAATCGAATCGGATTTATTGATTTCGAACACAAGCAACTACGTATTTCTTTTTCGAAATTTCCCCGTCGGGCTCACTTTCAAGAAGTATGGCAGACTTCGTCCAAAAAGGAAAAACTTCTGCAAAACAACACCAGTTTAGTATTTGATGTGAGGATCTGAGTAAAAATAAGCCCCAAGGAGCAAGAGGACAATTTTAACGCGGGAAGAGTTATATTTACTTTTTTCTTTGTAATAACCATACGTATTACGTTTTAAAATCTGTCCTGACTCATTGGAAATGCTGCTTAACACAAGGTTAGTGGAATTGCTCAACAGTTCTTGGGGTGCAAACTTTAACAGTATTTTGCCGGCATCCACAATCTATATACCCGACTTAAAAACTTTATTTTAACTTTTCACTTATCTCCCCAAAATAAAACCTTATTTTTGATTATTTATCAAATTCTTTTCGGGAATATGTCCATCAGCATAAAGCAAGTCAATTATTGATGTACTGGGTGTACAGTTTAATGAATCTGAACTAATCTCAAGTCCGAATGCAAGTAAGGAATCAGTTTTGCAGGAAATTGACAGTATTCCGCCTGGCAATACCAGCTTGGTTTGCTAAAGTGTGTTCGGCTCGACCCTTCAAATATCCGTCATCAGTGTGTTATGGCAACTCGAGTTTTGGCTCGACACTAAGTTTCTTTGAGTCATAAAAATGCTTTTTTGCGCGCGTAATATGTCACAGTTCGTTGTGCGGCAACAAACCGTGATATGAAGTAAAGCAAAAGTTTTTGAATCGTGTTTTTAATTTCTTTGGACCTTAATGAGTTAAGGTAATGGTTGATCAATTGAACAATATCTGCTGCTCAGTTTCGCTCATGGTAAATAAAACATAACACTGATCAGCTATAACACATTTCGCTTGAACAATGAAACTTAATGATTCAAATTGGTTGTCCCGTTGAGTACCCCTTGAACTCTTCGTTTCATGGTAAGCCTGTCGTTGTGCACAAAGTGCGAAATCCAGCCACCGATTCTTTCGCTCTTCTACAGGCGAAATTGGTTGGGTTTGACATCAAAATCATTATCTGGCTTGACTACTGCACTCACGAACAGCTCCATTATAACTTTGGCTTCAGCCTGGTTTTCTTCGGCTGTCAGACGGCTAGCATTCACTGTCATCTGACCATTCAAGCTCTTTCCACCGTAACTTCCACGCTTCTACGTTAACACTTTGACTTCCAAGGTCTGTAGGATTTCCCCGCGTACCTAAGTGATGCCACTGAAATTCCTTGGTTGCTTTGATGTTTTGAACCCGATTGCAAACAAACTGCTTGCAATCGGGTTGCGCCACGAATCCAGAGCAGCGCCACGGTACTGTCAACATAGCAATGCCGCTCCCCCACTGGAAATCCTTCCAAAGCATTGGCTTTGGCTGTTACCAGACCGACTGTTAACCTTGATGGCTGCGAACATTCCTTTACCACAGACGTCCCCAAACAATGAAAATTAATGTTGGTGATTGGCTCGCAATTTTTGAGATCAGACCTTGGTGCGGCCACTTTGCCTGGAAGACTTGAGTCCCACTTTGCCAACTTATTGGGTGCTCTGGAAGGGCTATATCCCATGCGGCTTCTCTTCCGAAAAGAGAAACTAACCGTCAAGCGTCCCAGATATCTTGTGTTGGTCACATTTTGGGACTGTTATTGTGGATCTTTGGAGACACTCAAGGGACTGGACTAAAAGCTGGTAAGGAATAGCACTTGAGATTTGAAAATGACATTTTGAAAGCGTCAACAGCCTTGGCACCTTGCTCTGGATTGCCATGAAACAAACTTTGGAGTTTTTGCCTTAAGACATGATGTGAATCTATAAACTTTAGAAGTAAAATCGAACAAATGAGTCGTTGATAAACACCGTCGAGTTACATTGCCATGACAAACCTCAGGTAACATTAGTCTGACCAGCTATATACATACATATACACAGATACATACATCACATCATATAAAGTAGATGGTTTGAACCTGGGAGAATCGTTACATGTTTGTGAAAGTGGATCGTCCAGGTTAGTGTAGTCTTAAGAAAGACTGTTGGTGGAAGTGACTGACGTTCTGACGGTCTTAGCAGCGGTCATCTTCAGAGTCAACTAAAGAGTATATGTCAGTTTCGCCTATATTTACATCTGGTTCATACGTCGTAAGTGGGCGGTCGTATGAGTCATAGAGGTGGGTGGTTGTAGCGAAAAGCAGTGGGTATGGTCGTGTGAGCGTTGATGATGAGTTTGTCGAAGTGTTAAGTCTATTATATATAAGCTCTTGCCGGGATATCTCTGTCCTTTTTGGTCTCGTACCTCTTGGACAAACTTTCCCAACCAGAAGTCTATCGATTCTGCCTTCATTTCATGAGGTGGTACATTCAAGTTTTCGATACTCGCAAGTTCAACTTCCAAGGTTGCTATGTTCCACAATAGCACGCGTCTTATCTCGCTGCATTTTCCACTCGTCAAACAACTTCGCTGCCCATTTATTCTTGTACTCTGTCGCTTTCGGAACGGCTCCAGCTAAAACCTTACTTCCACGTCCTTTTCGCCGACGTGTTCCGTTGTACTTGGTTTCGATACAACTGTGGCGCTAGGTCTAAGATTACGCAACTTAAACGCCTTCTGCTCAAAACTAGGTTGCAAATTACAAATGCTAAAACACCAAAGAGTGTATACAGTACATTAGTATGTGACGTCAGTTCAAATGCTCAACGTCGGACTTAACCAGGACTACAAAACCCTCGTGCATCAAAAGCTCTCGGACTTTGAAATCCCGGTAAAGTTCTCCGATTTCCACTTCATTTCAATATTCCCGCAAAAAAGAATTTGCTTTGTTTGATGAGGAGCATATTTAATTTAGTTATACAACAATATGACTAAAGTTAATGATATAGTTACAATAAGTACTGAACTACTAATAAAGTTTTCAAGGTCAGTAATAAGTTACAGTGACAAAACTTTCAAGATTAACTCACTTAACTTTATTTTATAGTTGGCCCTATATAATAAGCCTTCTAAAAAAACTCGGCAACTTTACTCGGTTCTCTTCGTGTGTTAAGTTATTCTCAAGGGTGACAACGGTATATTTAGAGCCTTTTCGTTAGGAATTCTGTCTTTGGCTTTGGTGTAATTGTCATAATAATAATAATAATTTATTTAATCACTTAGCACCTGGGAGTACATGGCTCGTCAAAACGTGCCCGTGCTCATTAAATAGGTAAATAAGGATATAATACAAATTCGAAAGTATGATAAGTGATGTTTAGGAGTTCGGTCAGATCTATGATTAAAACGTTCAATATCA
>JBAHVQ010223284.1:0-10894 GCA_036872915.1 Nanipora kamurai
ACCCCTGATGAAGACACTAGACCGGAGTGTCGAAACGTTGGGTCGTGAACTGTAATTTCTTTAAGTTACGTTCATAACATTTACAAACCAGAGTAGCGTTCGGTATGTCGGATATCTTTAAACATTTAATCTGTATTTCCTTTGTATGGCCGGATGCATACTGTAGACACGTTTTCAGTGAAGAGGGCCTACCCCTCTTAAAGATGCATCAGCTTAGATACATCGGCACAACAGTGCCGCGTAAGTCGATTGTTTCTAATGAATGAAAAACCATGGTACCCCATAACAACTCGATATTAACCTCGCATACTTTCACTTTTAACTCCACGGGATTACCTGACCTGACTAAACCATTAACTGAGAATTGAAATTCTGAAACCGATTTGTACTGCCACGGCATGACCACCATACCCACTTGGCTTTCCTTTCTTAGGTCACGTAACATCCATGATCTAATATGCAGTTTGCCGAACGATTTTCAAGTTTTAGGGCAGTTTTCGTTAATTCAAATGACTGGTTGAATATCTTCGACTCTTACCTTATCCATAGCCACATTCACATTCATACTAAACCAGCGACTAAAAATAAGAAGACTATGGAAAACAGAATGTTGCGTCGGTAGTTTGAATGACGTGAAATTTTCGGCGCGTACTGCCTTTTTCTTGTTTCTCATTGGCTGTTGGGAGCCCAAGAGTGTGCGAGAGCCAATGCGAAACAAGAAAAAGGCAGCACGTGCGGAAAATTCCGCCAAGTGGAGATCAGGCTTAAGCTTAAAAAATTAAGGAAATTGAAAGGAGAAGATCGGAATATTTCGAGAGAAGGCCATTCGTCGTAATGTGAAAGAATTCTCGGACGAATGACCTGCTTTCGAAACACGTCAGCATATTCTGCTTTCCGTTTCCGAATTGAAGCCTAACAGCCTGAGGAGGAAGAAAGTCCCTCTGTGTCACACGAGCTTCCCGTTCGGCAATCCATTTCGAGTCGCTTCCGTTGACTAGAAATAACCTTCAGAGCGTTAAATTTGGATACAACTTCAGAAGGTTAACTTTGACCTGAATATTTGGAATTTATACTCGACTAACCTCAGAGATCAAATGTCTGTGGCGAAGGTATATTTTCAATCGTCAACAATTATTATTACGACTCAGCCTCAACTAATTGCGAAAATGGACGAATAACTCCAACAGGACAGGACTTAGTTATTTTCGCGAAAGATCTAGGCTGGGTCTGAAAGTGAGTTCTCGCTCGTATGTACATTTTGTCCAGGATGAAATTCCTTACATGCAATCGCATGATCGAGGCGACATCTGACAAAGGAATGACGAGCTTAAAAGATGTGCTCTACATGGAGAAAAGACATGTGTCACTTCAATCCTGTGTGTTTCGCAAATTACTCAAGTCTTGTAGATGTCTAATTTTGAGATTAACATTTCCTAGCCGAGAAAACGGAACAAAGAGACCACCAGGTAATCCATTATTATTTTGACAAGTTTTCGTCTCTTATGTTTAAGTCTATCATTGTATCTAAACACAGTTATTACATGATAACCAGCTGTAATTACTTGGCTTTAGCTTCCAAAATTCTGTAATAAATATATTATATGTTATTATGTTTATTATAAATATATATATATTACATATTAAAGCATACTTCTGGAATGGTGGTTTGTTTGATTGCTGATTAAAAAACTTGGGAAGCGGTGGATAAATATCTACCACCCAAAATAACTCTCGCAGCTTTTCATTTACTGACAATGACAAATGACAAATGACAAAATTTACTGATAATGATAATGGTAAATGCTAAATATTACTTGTTTTAGCCCAGAAGACTGTAATGGAATATGCAGTGTTATAATAAGTAATGATGGAGCCCAATTTAATCACTATAACTATAGAGCCCCCAACGGGAATATTGCAATATTGCGGAAGCCTAGACCCAACATTTAGTACCAGTTTCACGTCCGTCCCAGTTGATTATTATCATTTACAGACCTGGAAAGAGGGGTATTACTCAAAAACATCATCCGAAGGAGGGAATTTTTTGTTGAATGCCAGGTGGGTAATACATTCGAATGACCCGCAGTCAACAGAGAAAAAGGAAGATGTTTCACTCATTTTTATACAGTGTTCACGATTGTTTCGGTATAATATAAAACAAAAAAATTACCCAATGAGGTTTTTTTGTGGAGTACCTCTTGCTCCAGGTCTATAAGTAATAAATACTTTCTTGGTGAGGGAAGGGATGCTAGGTTTGTGCACACAAACCCCAATAACTTAACCCTACCAACACCACTGGTCACCACGTGTGGGTGCGATAGCCCGCTTCAGCTTTATAATCTTTACATACAGTAGTTGAAATCGCTGTCCTAGTTATGGCGTTTTGACGGGTATGTAAGTAAGTTGGTTAGGCTAAGCTAAAACGGCAAAATAGTATGCAAGTAAATAAATCATTGATAGCGTGGTGGTCTCGTGAGACCCAAAGTCAAGGTGGTAACAAAATAGAGACGTTAAACAACGACGTTTCTCGTGGCGACTGCAACGTGGATAACCGAGCGGAGCTGGGAAGCACAGCGTTCGAAATATGGAAGTTAGGCAAGGCGAATTCTCCAACAGCAACGGCGATGAGAACAATTTAAGGGTTTTTTGTTAAGAACGTGTCGTCGTTTCGATATGTGATAGAGTTGTTGTTCTTGTTTTGACTTTATCGAACAACTTGTGTGCGAAGAGGGATCTCAAATATTCATACGGCATATTACCTCGAAGTTCAAGGTGTTTTTGCTGCATTATGAGAAGCAAACAATTGACAACAATATGACTTAAGGCGGTGTTATACTGTGCAATTTTTCGTGCTACTTGTGTCGGAACGGCTGAATTTGTTGTGCATCGCAAGGGTAGGAGTGTTGCACTTTGCTGACCCAGGGACAAAGACACTGGAGACGAAGACACCGAAGACGAAGATACTGGAGAGGAAGACACTGGAGACGAAGATACTGGAGACGAAGACACTGGAGACGAAGACACTGGAGACGAAGATACTGGAGACGAAGACACTGGAGACGAAGACACTGAAGATGAAGATACTGGAGACGAAGACACTGGAGACCAAGACACTGGAGACCAAGACACTGGAGACCAAGACACTGGAGACGAAGCTTGAAGGTATATTTTTATTGGTTGATCAAACAAAACGTTGCGAGACAAGTTGCAAAAGAGGTGTTACACTGTGCAATGCTTCAAAAATCTGTTTGCGGGGTTACCGTAACCGTTGCGAAAAGTAGAACTTGATTCTACTTCATGCAATGCTTGCTGCAACAAAAATATTCCGAGACTTGATGATTGCGGGGTATGTTACACCACGCAATTTCTCGTGCAACTTGCATCGTAACAAAATTGCGAGACAAGTTGTACGAAAAATTAGACTACAGCACACACCAGAGACTACCTATTTGCACCTAATTTATCTTGGCGACGATTGTCGTTGACCGATAAGCTTTGCAACCTACATTCAATTAACAGCATTTTTCAAATTTAGCGTACAATTCCGTTTCTTCTTTGGCAAAGTAATAATAAAATAACTCTTCAGTACATCCAGGATACATAGACTAATCAAGAAATGGACTTTTTACTCTGAAAGATAAACATTTTACTCACGCTCTAGGGACGACGGCAAAACCTCTGTTTTGACGTTGGCGCGAAGGCGCGAAGGCGCGACAGCGGATTAGGAAAACCGACACGTTATCCGGAAGTAAAAGTTACATCCGGTCGCCGTCGCCGAAAATGGCGTTGCTTAAGGTCCCCAACATAGCCTCAAGAGAAGAGGCGATATCACTGTTGCATGATGGGTGCCACCGAAGCTGAATAGTCGGAAAAACAAAACACATTCTAACATTAATGATGTATTCACTAATCGTGACGTTTTCAGCCACGCGTTTTGCATGCACTACTCCAACAGTTCACCAGCTGTAACAAGTACAGGCACCTGTGGAGTGAGTTCATAGATCTTCCAATTACACCGCCAAACCCACATTTTAAAAGGTGAAAGTTTATCTACTTCTGGCAAGCGGATGTTTGAAGTATGGACGTTCATTGGCAAGATGATTTTAGCGTCGTCTTGTGGGCTGACTTACAAAGAGAATTGTGAATATTATCAAGCTACAGTATGGTGAGTTAAAGTCAACTACAATTCACCAAGCCCAGCGATAGACCGTAGAATCGAACATTCCCTGTTCACGTTTCGCACAATGTAAAGAACAAGTACAACGTGGTGCATTCCAATATTTGCAGGCCGAAAGTAAGGTTTGTCTCCACGTTCTTAAATTTACAATTTTTTGGATCTCATTTTTTCTGTTGTGCGTATTTTTTTAAGCAATGCATTTAATGTGGGTGTAACTCTTCGATTATCAAAACAGCTCACACCTGTTACTGATCTCAGTCAGTCTTACTTTTTTTCACAGATCAGAGAAAAAGAAAAGATCAGATCAAAGGCAATTCATTTAAACCTTTCAGACATTTCAGCATATTAACGTATTGTTTAATCCGCTGCCATAGGTAAAAAAACATTTATGCGGACATCAGCATCTAGTAAGACAGACGTTATGATTTGACAGTCTGTAAGTAAATGCAATGTTCATTGCATCTACTTTTCAAAAGATAAAAAAATTACTGAAGTGGGAATAAATAATAAAATATTTTACTCTAGATCAGCGTCAATTTTAAGTATTCTTTAACTATCACATCAGTTTCTGACTGAATAGCATTTATTTTTGTATTGTTCACGGCACGGAATGGTGGCGGTTGTGGCATCGGTATATATTTTTTTATGTCATTACTGCCTACAGCCTAAGCGCGAACTATTTGGATTTAAACTAGTATAATATTGCTTTTTTCCCCTGAAAGATGTAGACGAAGTGGCGCAGAAAACTATACAATGACTAGAACGAGTTGTTGTTAGCGACCGTCGCTTCCTGGTTTATTATTGTATGAAAACACTCGCTAAAATTTTGGAGCGAGTTTAAGCAACATAAAACCCAAAAACATTTACGCAAATGTAGGAAAAACTTGTTGATTGTTAATTCTTGGTTCTGAAGATCAGACTTTTTCCCACCGCCGATATCATACACTCCAGGTTCGGCACGTCAGACTTGCCTCACTTTGTTATTGTAAGAAGTATTAAGTTTATTGACGTGCGCAATTTTTTGTCGAGTATTCATTACGCTTAGGATTAAAATGCGCAAAAAGCGCCATTTATATTTAAAGTTGTTTAACTAGAATCAATTTTGATAATTTTCTTTTACCTATTTACCGTTCGATTTTAAACCCTCCGTCCAGAAACAAAAAGTAGAACTACTAGGATAACAGCTAAAAGCTCTTGAATTGAGTCTCCAATCCCGGTTCAACCGACAAAGTATCTTTTAAATCAGCGGACGTAATACAGTTTTTTAGTTTGATTATGATTTAATAACGCATTCAATAGTGAAACAACCGTGAACTAAGTCCTAGAAGACATGGATTTCAACCAAAATAATGATAAATAATGCGTTGGCTAGCAATAGTTTAACGTTGCTGACTCGCAACTAATCGGAGGAAAAAAGTGAATTTCCGATAACCTGCCTGTAATAGGCCAATGTTTCGTACATGGTATATACCTGTAGCGATGGCTTACTAGGATACGGCAAAAGAAAAACCTGTGACCACGAGGGGCACACAAATGCAGTACTTTCCAAATGTCAAGTTCTTTCCTAACCATTTTAACAAAGAAATGTCACTTCCAGAGGATTTAGGACCTCAATCACTAGTGTTCCTCTTCCATAACTCTTGTGCAGCTTATCACTGGTGCTGTTACGCCCTGCTCATATGAGCTAAGCCAGCCCAGCTAGTGGGGATAGGTCACTTTGGTAAGATATTTTTCAGCCCAGTTTCATATAAGAATACATGTATCACTGCCAGGTTAGCCCTGTTAATTTATTGTTACCCCTGGCAAGCTAGGCTGACCCAGTTGATTGTGTTCATATGAAGAAAAATCTGCCCACTTTGCCAGGGTACTGGCTGGCTCAACTAGGGTCGTGCTTTACCAGGGCTGGCCCAGTACTTGTATGAATGCAATTTGAAAAAATATGATTTTAAAATGTTGGCAGAATCCTGATTCAACTGAGCTAGCCAGTCTTATATGAACAGGTCCTAAGGGTCACTGAATAAACCGGGCCTGCTAACCCTAGAAAAAGTATCTAAAATAAACACTTATGTAATAAGGTACTACGTGAGTGGCTGATCTGTACAAGATTTATACAAGGTAGGTAGTACTACATCTCATACTTTCCAAACACAAATATTGTGCAATAATCATGGTTTTGAATGGGTCTAAGTAACATCAATGTTAACAAACCATTTTGTAGAAATGTACCATTTGAGCACAGCAAATTGAAGGAAATATTTTATGAGTTTGTATATAAATTAGGACAATTCTATGTCTTATTTCCAACTGCCAATTAGACAGCCATTGCTTTTGTTTTTTCTTATGAACTTTTAATCAGTTACAAATAACCAGCTTCTAAACATTGTTAGTAATTCAAACAATGCTTGAGCAATGTGGTCCTACAAATGAACTACAGTAGCTTTACCAGATGAGTACATTCCAGGTCAGGCATGAGTTAAAACAGTTACCACTGATTTCCCAGGTAGAAATTATAATTTACTATAAGAATCAATAAATATGGGAGTTCAAAAATTGGTAATAAAAACTGAGACAACATCTTATACAGTGTAACATTTATCAGGCGAATAGCAGATTTGCTTTTCACTGCTAACACTCATCATTCACAAAGTGAATCCTAATAGCTTTCTTCTTTTTGCTAACTAATGTTTCATGCCTTCTATCTGTTAATTAATAATATATTATGTCCATGTACCTAGCATGTATCAGACCCTATCCAGTTTGTAGTCATTTGCACAATGTGGCAAATTAGCAAGAAAATGCCAGTACTAAACTTTGCTATAAACATGTTAACTTTATTTCATTTGACATATTAATTTTAGGGGATGTCTCCCCAAATCCATATTTTGAGTAGGCTCGAGTATTCATCTATAGATCAATTAGACATCATCTTAACCATTTACCCATCACAATTAGATATTCATGTCATTAAAACTCTGCATAGAGGACTGTTTTAAAGACCTGTTGACGAACAAATTGGTATGGAATGCAGTATGCCAATGGTTGTTGCATTTAGTGAAAAGATGGGGAAGGTAAGTTGAAAATTGGCTGTGGCACTAGTGTTATGAGCAAAGAAATTTGTCTTAGATTTTTATTCTCTACTATCTAACAGTTTTACAAGGACAGGTAATCATGTAAGGAAAACACAGTAAAGTATACAAGATAAGTATACAGTAATCAGAGTTTGGTTTTCTGTCTGTTACGTTTGATCTTTCTGATACAAAAATTCTTAAAGAGAAACTGATAACCATAAGTGTGGAGAAAGGGGAACTGAGGGGCTTCAGCCCTCTCAAAAATGCAGTAGATGTGGTGGGCTTAACCCTCCTAGGATTTTACAGCAACTGACATGTGATTCATGGATGATTATAGAAAAAAAATGAAATATTATTCTTTCCAGCAAAAGGTATGTACTCATGCTGTACTTCTGAGAAAATAACTAAATCCAATATCAAAATTCAAAAAACTTAGCAAAGGTGCTAATATACTAGGTGAGTTGTTAGGTCAGCTCCATGAAATTAAAGAATCTTCTCTTTTCCATAGACCCTCTTACAATCAACAGTCTTGAGGTCAGGCACATGTGCCTTGTATTTTTACCCCCCTGGGAATGACAAAACTATATGCCAATAATGCTGAAACATCTAAAAAGAAAGCCAACAAGGCTTTCTTTTTAAAACTACTAGGGGACAATCGCTTCTCCAGCCCTCCTTTACATGTAGTTGATACCCACAGGCACACCAGCAATCTTGATTTTTTGTTTGATGTGGAAAAATGATTTCCTACTGCTATCTATAAGAAGCAGTTCTTAGGGATTGTAGAATTTATGACAATAAAAGCCACTTACTGAAAATTAAAAGGTTTTATATCTACTGAACAGTTTTTACATTGGCAGATTTAAGATACATTTACACATTCTGATTATAAGACAAAACATAATCCGAAAATAAACATCTTGTGAGTAACTCAAGATATGAGCTAATTTTTTTTTAGCTCATATCTTTTACTCACAAGATGTTTATTTTCAGATTATGTTTTGTCTTATATTTTTTCAAATTGTCAGCTGCCAATGGACATAATCTGATTAATCAGGCTAATTTCTGTTTCAGGTGGATGGTAATTAATAAAAAGCAGGCTGACTTGAGCCCAAGGATACTGAAGCCAGAAATTGGCCCAATTAATCACTGTGTGTAAATGTACCTTTAATGAACGTTAGGCTTAAAATGTTAAAGAAAGTAATACACTCAAGGAATTTTAATATTGATGTGAAATATAGCCTCAATGTCAGTATCGAGTCTGAAAAACTGCATTGATTCTAGATATATACATGGTACTTTACCATAGAAGAATTTCATACATAGGAAATACTGTGATCTGAACAACTTTGAGCAATCGTGGCAGTATCTTTACTAGTGTTGACAGAACGTGAAGGATTTGAATAACTGGGTTCATGGCAGAGGTGTGAAGCGTTCATTTTCCGTTTTTATCTTTATTTTGAGCGCTTGGAGTACTACGATCACTATTGTTTCAAAGCGGTAATGTTTGTCTGTAGATGGTTAGAAATATACACTATATATAATACAGAAAACCCACATTACATAAACTAATAACAATGAAATTTATGTTCACTTGTTCCTCATAGAAGTTCTAGACGAAATAAACATATCACAGAAGTGTCTGAAGATCAGTTTTGAAAAGGGAGCCACAATTTCAGAGAGTCAAACAAACACTACTTGATTTAATAGTAAAAAGGGTACACCAATAATATACGCAGGTGGGTATACAGAAATATTAGATTTAGAGCTTCAAAGTTGCCTTCAAGTCGGCTTAGCCAACGTTAGCCGTCCTAAAGGCAAAACCAAGCTCAACGCCACCAACAGCGACTGGCCTAATAAACCTAAGAATCAAGCTATTTGTTGTTTTAACCACAAATTACCGCATTTACAAATCTACTGCATTTAATGGAGACTAACGCCTCGTGTGTATAATAACGCAGTTTAAATGACGTAATGTTCATGTTGTGTTTACTACCACAACGAATTATTGAAATGTTTAGAAATTTTGAAAGTAAACTTACCACTAGAAGTGATGCCAACTTCATAGCTTGGTTTATGGAGATATTATTCTAATATTGAAATATAGCGGTTCACACAACGTTCGTAGAGTTCAACGATAATAACCCTCTATAAACCTAACAGTCCACTCAGGGCACGATCAAACAAGCCTTCTTAGCCCACCAATGAGAAAGGCCGTGTGATAATTGATTGAGGGAGTTATTGGCCCCAGCCCAAGATTGATAAGGCATCAACAAGCGATCATACTACAAGATATCATACTACAAGATATCCTCTAAAAAGGCTAAAACGTAAAGCTTCTATCGACTGTAACTTACTGAAGCTGAAGATGGAGCTCTTGACCGTTTACCTGTTCTGGAATTCCGCGGATGAAATCAAAATCCGCCACACACAAGGCCATTGTGCAAACCGGAAACGTGCTCAGTTCGAGTGTTTCACTTCCGCATCTACTCACTATCGGTTACGTCAAGCCGGAGATGAGTGAAAGCGAATAACACAGGAATTACGCTTCTAGATCCAATTTACACTGATTAAATTCATCCCATCCATGATTTGACATCTAATTACTGGCAATTTCAAAATGAAATTTACCACTTAATGCCAATGAACCGCTACCCAGATGAACGCAGGGGCAACTCAGGGTCAAGAGCATAGCGCACGGTTGATCCCAGCGCACCATTGTTCTTTATCAGCACTTTATCAGCATAATTTTCGGTGATCAACAGAAAAAGGTCAAAAGCAAATTTCGCGTTTCCGTGGTAAGTGTTATAAAAGGCGGCCACTTTCGAAGAAGCGATTACTATCGGGAAGCGGTTATTGTCGAGACTCTACGGTACATGATATCAAGTGTGCTCGGTATCGTTTCGTTTTGAAATTTCCGGTATCGCCCATCACTACTGTAATAACAAGTATCGGAAAACCGCTGACCATCTAGGAAGTGTCTAGTTAAAATTTCCTTCCACTTCTCTATTTTTGTACGAAGGAAAATCATTTTCCTTCTTCATACGCTAAGCGTATAACACATACACTACGGTTAAAGATGGCAGGCTACGTGCAAGCACTTGTCCAACGACTTTATTTATTTTCTGGGGATTTAGTTCTCTGGAGCGAGCCAGCGAGGGACTCACTTCAAAAACATAACAGATGAATATGGCAAATTTTAAGTCATAACCTTTTTTACTGTATTCTGTATACAACTGCCGTAAAGTAAGCTTTCCATATGGAGGAACTGTGTCCTGGAACAGTTTGCCAGTTGAAATTGTCGATAAATACGATCGACTTTCGGTTCAATCTGTCAAAGCACCAATTAACCAGCACTGTAATATAGAGAAAACCCATGTGAAAAGTGGCGTGAATAGTCTTCATAATATTGTAAACATTTTGAATCAATATTTGTTTGCATATCGTAGGATTAGTATATTTATAAGTTATAGTTGAGTATTGTAATATAGATATCGAAGTACGTTTTATGTAAATAGCAAGCACGGCCCTTTTTTAAATCCGGAGACTGAATGCCACCGGGTCAAATGTAGTAGTAGTAGTAATAATAATAATAATAATAATAATAATAATAATAATAATAATAATAATAATAATAATAATAATAATAATA
>JBAHVQ010223295.1:0-10894 GCA_036872915.1 Nanipora kamurai
AACCATGCCATCGGTCATGGCAAACTGGCATGATGGCCAATACGAAATTTGGACTTACTTGGATCACAAAATATTCAATCAGCCAGCAGTCAAACGTCGTGCCTTTTTTTCCCCTATAAAATTTTAAAAAAAACAAAAAAATAGGCAATACCGTTAAACTATAAGTTGAACAAGTCTTGAGGACACTAGCCAGGAAGATGGTGGTGGCAAAATACCTGAAGATACAAATAACAAAGTTAAGGCTGATTTCCACTGAGTGTAAAATGTCGCGCGAGCGACAATTCTACGCTGACAAACTTAACTTGGTGTGAACTTTCCCGCTTGACATTTAGCGTTGGGTATGACTGAACACAGGGTAAACACTGGAGAGTTAAAATGGAGAGTTAGCGTTTCGGGAGAGTTAAACTTGAACCACGCCCTCTTGAAAACCTCGATAATCTACGGCCACACCCAACTTAACAACTCTCTCGACATGTTCTTCGATACTTTTTAGACTAGAGAATTCACAAGAGTTAAATTGTGCGTAAATCTTTGCTGGTAAGTAAAAATGGTGGACCGGAGATTTAAAAATTTTCGTAACTCTAAGAATTTTAGAAGAGTTTAAGAAAAGAAGAAGAGTTAGCAGGTTAATAAAAGTCAACAGAAGCCCTGTTCGTTGTTTTACTACGAACTATCGAAACTTGAAGAAATGATCGCCGTCAGGTCCGAACAAACTGAACATCTGAAGGATAGCCAGTAAATTGTATATGCGTATATTGGTCCAATATATTGCCGAGTTGCACGCGACGTCCAGGCCTACTTATTGGTTGGTGGGAAAACAGAATTTTATATTGGATTCTGTTTTTACCAATCAACAAACATGGCCTCTGTGCTTTTGTCCTCAGACTCTGAGAGGATTGATTGTAACCCAGCAATATACGGACAAGCCATCAATATTGAATTTACATGCATAAAATGTCGTCTCTGAGGGTGAGCACTGGTGTCCTCCTCTTTTTCTTATTGTAATGAGAGTTAGGAAAAAGTTCTTGCGTCGAATTGAATTTTCCAAAGAAACAGAGTTAATCAACATTAACTGGTTGGGTGTGGCTGTTGGCGAAAATAGACAGGATAGCAGCGTGGCTTGCGGCTAACTCTCCAAAATCATAACTCACCAATTTAACTCTCCGAAAATAACGGCTAAAATGTTGCCACGAGTACCGCTCTTTTTTCTGCACGGCACGGGTAATTATCTCAGTGTAAACGGTGCGGACGTGCTAAAATTTGGGTACTCGTGCCTAAAAAATTAGCCGTGGCGAGCACTGCCATTGACTGAGGTCTCGGTACGGCTAAATTGCCGTGCTCAAATACCAGCCGTGCAGTGCCCAAAAACTCTAGTGTAAATGGGTCTTAAATTAGCAACCGCGCAAAGAAGTCGCAGTGGTCGGGCGACCAAAGCGCTGCACAGTGTGTTTCACACTTAGGAGCTCATTTTCTTCTCCAACTATTATCAACTATCAGCAATACGCGGTGAAAACAAGAAAAACTATCATCGGCTATCATGAAAATTTGAGCAAACTGAAAGCGGATGATAGTCCTTAATAGTTAAAGATAGTGCACCATGATAGTTGGTGGTAAAACCGGAGCGAGTTTCAAATATACCATTGACTTTCACGTACTATCATTGGCTATCATGCGCCGTTTGACTAGTAAAGTAAGTAAGTAAAGTTCTTTTATTTATACTGGATAACCCTAACAGCTAAACTAGGTCAGTGAGTATCACTGGGTCCAGTGATACTACAAGGAGGAAACCGGAGCACCTGAAAAAATCTGCTATGTTTGGTAGAGTCAAACTGGACAACACTCTTCCCAAATGTGACCAAGGTAACTTTAATCAGAAAATTGTACGGAGCCGGAACCAAACCCTTGTCATAGAGGTGTAAGACACACGCACTACCACTGTTCCGCCAACTCCCCTGTGGGCTCAAGACGTGATTTCGGACCTTCCTCAGGCCCTCTCTGATTCCTATCTAAGGTTGTGTGACGACTGTGAAATATAATGAAATTACGCGAATGTTGATTTACAATTGATATAAGTAGCCCCTGGTTTCATGCGCTGTTTTTATGTGGCCAGGGAAAAAATTAATCAATCAGTTGAGAATCACTAGTATCAAGTCGTCATTCTTTCCTTCGGCCCATGAGATAAGAGATATATAATTTTTTTCTACAATTCTGGACAGAAATGCCGAATCTCGAGAGAGTAAGACCAACAGACGTTCTTAAGAAATACCACTCCACGATGCCTTAATTTCCTTCTACAAGAAAACAACAAGACTATTTTCTTGAAGTTGCATTGAAAAGTAAATCAATCGATTATTTATCGTAAATAGTACATTTCTTCATCCTAATTTTAAAATGCTAATTCGGGCGATCTAGAAAACAGAAAAAATGATCAAATTTCACTGTCAGGGCTTACGCTTGAGAGGTTGACCTTTACCTCAGTTTATAAGTTTTATTGAAGATCTTTTTTAATATTTTCTTATTAGATAAATACAGTGTATATTTTAAGTAGCGTTACGTCATAATTGCCTAGTCCTGATTGGTGTTTTCACAGTAACGTGAAGGCACTAATTATGACGTAACAATTAAATCGCGTAACCGTATCTGAGCAACGCATCAATTCGTGAAACTTCGCTTTGAAGAAAGTTCATATGATTTGCGTTTTGTTGTAGAAAATGTTTTTCGCAGAAATATTATTGAAAACTTTGTTGATAGGGACCTTCCTGTCTTTGGCAGGGAACGATCTTACGTCGGAGACTTCCGATTATGCAGTCACGACTGCGACAGTCAAAAGCACAGTCTTTTTGGATGATCTCATCGAAGGCGTCGTGGAGATATGCAGCTCACCGAAAAGTTCTACCACTGGTAGTTTTCAACGGAACTGTAATCACTCCACCAATGACACTTCCCTACAGTGTCTTCTTGGACGGAAAGACGATCCTTCTGTTGTTCTCTACAACATATCTCAACACAGATGAGCTGAAAAAAGTGTCAACGAAACTTTCAAGTGGGAAAATGGAAAACAACTTGGTGCGTTGAAAAATGTTTTGGCGCTGTCTGTTTTAGTTTTGTAGAAGTCAGACTCAAGGAAATATATCTGCTGAGCAGCTCTTTGACATTTTGGAGCAAGATAATACATAGTTTAACAACATTCAGTTTATAAACTTTAGATTTGCGAAGTTTGCAAGTTTCGTGATGGTAAACAATATGGGCAATTCTTTTCCAGGGGACACATCAACCTGTCAGAATAACCAATTCACTTTGCTCACAGGAAGAACTAGCATCAAGGGTAAGGACAAATTTGATAACTTTGTCAAAAGGAAATTGATATCGTTTTTTTTCTTTTTAGTGGACAAAACTAATATCATTGTTTTGTAGACAAATTACAATTTTGGGTAACTGTTACACTGCTCCGGATTGTTTTCTATACTTGGTTGTCTTGACTCAAACCAGTACCGAAATAGTACATTTCTACTCACAGTTTCAAAGCTTCATTTACTAAGATAAAAAGAATTTCATATTTTGGAGCCTTCAACGACTTTCTAGGCCTCGATGCTTTCGCTTCTGTTCTGTCGACTAGATTAAGTAAACCAGAGACAAATTTTTCTGAAAAAATATTATTTACAACGGTTCAAATTTTGTTCGAATATGCCTTCATTATGTAAGTTCGAACCGCAACGAATCAGATCAACTGAGCTCACGCATTATAAATTACAGTACCGCAAGTATTGACCATTTTTCGTATCAATTAAATCATAGCAGAGTGATCTTAGTCAGCTCCTTTTCATCTCCAGATTCACCTATCGATTTGTGCCGGTGACCTAAGGACCAATGTCCCCAGTGCTTAGTAAACCACGGTCACTGATTCCCCAGTAACCGTTGAAATGCTCAGCGTTTTGTAGCCTGGGAAAGTTAGGGATTGGGTTAGCGTTTGGATCAAGATTACCTTTAGCTTACAAATTTGAAATAATGAAATTTATGGAGTTACTAATCCCTGGGTATAAGTGAGTGGGGTCATCTGTTGCTGGGAGTAAGTGACCAAGCTCGTTCACATCTCGGGGTCATTTCCCCTTGAGGGTAATTCCTCGCTTTGAATCCGGGTCGTATTGTTGTAGGGCAACAAAAATCCCTTATCCGATATCGAAAGTTATTCAAAATGCAAGTAAACCTGCTGCAGTGAAGCTGCAAGCTTAGACATGATATTGTTTTCGCCCGGGGACGTATATCCTGGATTTACTTAGATATTGACGTTGATCGTTTTGTATTGATGTTTTCTCCGTTAGAATATATCAAGGACTTACTGGAACTACATGCTATGGAAAAAGCGTTGGTTCTACTTGGGTATTTTCTTTGGCTCATTTGGAAGAGTCGTCGATTCATGCTATCAAAGTGAGTATTGAGTTTGAACTTCCTTGTACAAGTATAATTTTTAAAGGGAGGTTGTAGATGGTACGCTGGTAGTTAACGGCCATCTGTCTGTCACATGTCTTTTCTTTCTTCACATTCGCTTTCCCTCAGCAGCACCATAGTCATTTCTGCATCCTCCATACAACCGATTTTTTCTACATTCAGTTACTTCCTAAATGTCGAAACTTTCACTTTCCATAACTCATTTACTAATAATGGACAACATTTTCATTTAGGCTGAATATCACCACCAAAACACAGAAAAAGTTTGTTCTACCAGAAGATCAACCCGAGACATACCTGCTTATATATTCACAAAATTTGTCACATTTACTCACTGTTCCGTCAGAGAAGACAACTCTTAATCGAAATGGTAAAAAATATCCCGAGAGGTGCGATGCTAACAACTTCGAGATTGCTAATCTCAAAAAGGACTGCGAAACATTGACCAGGGATTTAAAAGATTAGAAGTCCAAATTTGTCACAGGACAATATGGTGAATTATGCAAAAGTGTTGGCCAATCACCAGTGACTTGTATCAAAGTCGTCGATGTCAGTGACGAAGATTTTCCAGACAAATTCTTTGTTCTTGGGAATGGAGACGGAAAGGTCATGTATATTCTGAGTGAGGAGGATTGGGAACCAATTTATCGCGCCGAATATGACTCAAGCCGCTAATCACTTGATCTAGAAAAGAACGATACTGCAAATAGTATTGAGATGAAAAACTCGAACCCTGTCTACGTGGTTGGTGATGACAAAAGTGGCTCTTCCTCATCCGATGACCAGCAGGTTAATTTGAGCGTTCTCGCCCAAATGCAGGATTCAACATCGAGTGGTCTTTTTGGCGAATGTCAAGAAACAACAATTCGTTGTCATGACAACAATTCCACCAGAGCTAATAAAAAAGTACCAGCTTCTGAAAGAACCGGTTTATTTTCAAAATAAACCCGTTTTTTCAGAAGTTGACACTTTTTCCAAACATATTCAAAGTAGGTGAAAGGACCAACCGAACTTTGACGTCATCAACCAAGCTCAAATGAGAGACCAGAAATTAAATGGTCAGACCTACAAAAGTGTCGATGATGAACGTCTAGCTACGTCAACCAGTAGCCTTGAGGATGACTCGACGGAACTTGATAAGATGGATAATTGGAAACTGGATAACTCTTCGGGTGAATCCAAAGTCACACCAAGAGACTGTGTCATCAAAAACAACACAAACCTTGTTGCGACGAAAGACTGGGAATTTGATAGTTCCTTGGAAGAAAAAGACGATGGTTACTGCCCTACCACGCAAACGCTTGCCACCAACGAAGACACCAACCTTGTTCAGATAAAAGACCAGAAAGCTAACGATAGCATTGACAGGAAAGAAGACTGTGGCTGCAAAAACGATGATGTCGAAGGCGATGACGACTTCCCAGATGAGTTCTTTATGTCAACGAACCCAGATAGCAATGCTAGCAGAGAGCTCATCTCAATGACAGATCTTAATCCAGACGACATCGACATGTATGATGATGAAGACGAAGATGAAGACGACTTTCCTCATGAGTTCTTTCTGTTGAGTGACCCAGATACCGAAACCAAAAGTTTTATTTCAATGATAGATCTTTATCCCTAAGGCGTCGTCAAGTATGATGATATCACCGACTCCAATATCGATGAAGACCAATGGGCAGACAACAAAAGCTACGCGATTACTGAAGGTAGTGATCATGAACATGATATCCTCCTATCACATGACGTAAATGAGAACCAAGAGGCTGTAACCAACTCACAGAAGCAACATTCCAGACCAGAAACAGCACTACTGGACTTTGTTAAGAACCATATCCTGGCCACACTTATCTTCGGTGGTGCATTTGTTATGCCGTGTCTCATTGCTGCGAAAGTCTTGAACAGAAATTAAATATGCTTGATATTTAATTTATTGCATGAAAACACTATCTAATTTCATATAACAGGTTAACAGTCTAAACAGTATTTAAATCAGCAGCAGCAATGAGAATAATATGTAAATTTGTCAGAACTTTAAACAATAAAATTAATTTTGGAAAAAAGTTAATGTCATTGCTGGCCGAGTGGAGTATAGAGGTTAAAATTACACTTGAACACTGCAATTTTCCAAGTTACGCTGTTGTCAAACAAAAGTCAAGTCATGAGATTGAGAATAATATGTAAATTTGTCAGAACTTTAAACAATAAAATTAATTTTGGAAAAAAGTTAAAAACACTGCAATTTTCCAAGTTACGCTGTTGTCAAACAAAAGTTATTTTCCAAGTTATGCTGTTGAACACTGGAAAGAAAACTTCTCAAACTCAAACATAAAAACGTTTCTGTTCTAAAATTTGAATTAGTGATTCTGTACATCTTTCAAATAATCACCTGCGATTACTGTCTATAACCACGATAAGAAAGCAAATCGTTGGAGTCGAATATTCACATTAACCCAACACAAGATCACCTAGTCTTTTTCAGGATAGTAGATAAGATTTAGTCAGAATCGACTGAAAACTGACAGGAACATTGCGTGTTTTTAAAGAGAAAATTCGCGAAACAGTTTTACCGTAATTTTGGATTATAAGCTGCAACTTTTCGTCACAAAAATTATTCTCTTTTCTTTGAGAGTTCGCCCTTATTGACGACGCCAAAAAAATATCTGGTTTTCAGTTTTCAGACCGTGCTTGATTTCTGGCCACGCAAATTATCGACCCTAATCTTTTTGTTCAATTTTGCAAGGGGCTTGAGCTAAAGTTGAAACATGACTTGCATTGTTGGATAATTATGGCGAGCGATCCTGGAAGCGTCTTCAAAGTTAGCTTCAAAAAATGTGACGATTTAACCGAAAGGAATACCTATTTGTTTTAATCGCAAATTGGTTTTCAATGTAGGATATGTTTGGTCGTAATCACGGCCATGTACTTTAGTTTTGTGGCTACGTTGTTCATTTGTTTATACAATAATACTGTTTGAAACAACGGTGCTGCTGTAAAATGGACATATGGTTTGGGAAAACACGTCATTGTCTTGCATAAGCACAAGATTAAAAATAAAAATTTCGACCTTCCCTACCTAAGTTTTTACAACAAGAAAAAGGTTTATTAAAAATACTATTTTCGGCACGGCACGGCTAAATGTTGGCACAAGTACCGCTGTTTTTTCGGCACGGCACGTGTAATTATCTCAGTGTAAACGGTGCGGACCTGCTAAAATTTGCGTACTCGCGTCTAAAACCTAGCCTTGGCGAGCACTGCCATTGATGGAGGTCTCGGTACGGCTAAATTGCCATGCCCAAATTTCAGCCGTGCGGTGCCCAAAAACCCTAGTGTAAATGGTCTTAAATTAGCAACCGCGCAATGAAGTCGCAGTTGTCGGGCGACCAAAACGGCTACACAATGTGTTTCATCATTTAACCGGAATACTTTACCAAGGATTCGTCGTTGTCTCTATAGCGTTAGCCATCTTTTTCTTGTTGTACCTGCACAATTATAAGACACGGTTCCAATCAGTGTATTTATACTTCACAAGATCTGGTGATGTCGTCTTCCAAATCCATATCAGCAATTTGGAGGATTTTCCGTTATTGTTTTGGTCATAATTACGATTTTAAAGCGAATGTGGTCGTGCAGCTACGGCGACTGAGCATTGTGTTTCACACTTAGGAGCTCTTTTTCTCCTCCAACTATTACCAACTATCAGCAATGCATGGTGAAAACAGGAAAAACTATCATTGGCTATCACGAAAAATTTGAACAAACTGAAAGCGGATAATAGTCCTTAATAGTTGAAGATAGTGCATCATGATAGTTGGCGGCAAAATGGGAGGGAGTTTCAAATGTAACATTGACTTTCACGCAGTATTATTGGCTATCATGCGCCGTTTGACCGATAAAGTAAGTAAGCAACGTTATTTTATTTATACTGGATATTCCTAACAGCTAAATTACGCTGTTCTCTCTAGAGGTCCAGTGAGGGCCACCCTTCATGGGTCCAGTGATACTACAGAAAGAAACCGGAACTCCCGGGAAAACCTGCTATGTTTGGTAGAGTCAAACTGGACAACACTCTTCTCAAATGTAACCAAGATAACTTTAATCACAAAATTGTACACAGCCGGATTCAAACTCTAGTCACAGAGGTGTAAGACAAACGCACCGCCGCAGTTCCGGCAACACACCTGTGGGCCAAAGACATGATTTTGGATCTTCCCTCAGGTCCTCTCTGATTCCCATCTAAGGTTGTCTGATGATTGTCAAGTATAATGAAATTACACGAATGTTGATTAACGGTTGATATAGGTAGTCCTTGTTTCGCGTCCTGTTTTGATGTGGCCAGGGAAATAGTTCATCAACCAGTTGAGAATCGCTAGTATCAAGTCGCCATTCTTACATTTGGCTTATAAGATAAGAGATGAATAATTTTTTCTTTAATTGTGGACAGAAATGCCGAATCTCGAGAGGGTAAGTCCAACAGACTTTCTTAACAAGTACCACTCCACGATGCCTTAATTTCCTTCCACAAGAAGACAACAAGAATATTCTCTTGAAGTTCCATTGAAAATTAAATCAATTGATTATTTATTGAAAATAGTACATTTGTTCGACCTAATTTTAAAATGCTAATCCGGGGGACGTGGGAAACAGAAAAAATAATCAAATGTCACTGCCAAAGCTTACGCTTGAAAGGTTGACTTTTACCTCAGTTTATAATAGATTAGATAAATACAGTCAAAATTCTAAATAGCAACTTCGTCGTTACGTCATATTGCTTCGTCCTCACTTCTGTTTTCACAGTAACGTGAAGGCACTAATTATGATGTAACAATTAAATCGCGTAAGCGTATCCTAGCAACCCATAATTTCGTGAAACTTTGCATTGAAAAAAGTTCATGTGATTTGCGTTTTGCTGTAGAAAATGTTTTTCGCAGAAATATTATTGAAAACTTTGTTTGTGGGGACCTTACTCTCTTTGGCAGGAAACGATCTTACGTCGGAGACTTCCGATTACGCAGTCACGACTGCGACAGTCAAAAGCACAGTCTTTTCGGATGATCTCATGGAAGGCGTCAAGGAGATTATGCAGCTCACCGAAAAGTTCTACCACTGGTAATTTTCAACCGAACTGTAATCACTCCACAAATGACACCTTTCTACAGTGTCTTCTTGGACGGAAAGACGATCTTTCTGTTGTTCTCTACAACATATCTCAACACAGATGGGTTGAAAAAAGTGTCAACGAAACTTTCAAGTGGGAAAATGGAAAACAACTTGGTGCGTTGAAAAATGTTTTGGCGCTCTCTGTTTTAGTTTTGTGGAAGTCAGCTCAGGGAAATATATCTGCTGAGCAGCTCTTTGACATTTTGCAGCACAATAATACATAGCCTAACAAAATTCAGTTTATAAACTTTAGATTTGCCAAGTTTGCAAGTTTCGTGATGGTAAACAATATGGGCAATTCTATTCCGGGGGGCACATCAACCGGTCAGGGCAACAAATTCACTTTTCTCACCGAAAAAACTAGTATCACGGGTAAGGACAACTTTGATAATTTTGTCAAAAGAAATTGATATCGTTTTTTTTCTTTTTAGTGGACAAAACTAATATCATTGTTTTGTAGACATACAACAATTTCAGGTAACTGTTACACTGCGAGGGACTGTTTTCTATACTTGGTTGTCTTGACTCAAACCAATACCAAAATAGTACATTTTTACTCGCAGTTACAAACGTCTATTTACTAAGCCAAAAAAAATTTCAGATTATAGAGCCTTTAAAGACTTTTCAGGGCTCGATGCTTTCGCTTCTATTCTGTCGACTAAATCAAGTAAACCAGAGACAATTTTTCTAAAAAAATATTATTTACAAACGGTTCACATTTTGTTCGAATATGCCATCAATATGTAAGTTCGAAGCGGAACGAATCTGATCAACTGGATTTATGCATTATAAATTAGAGTGCCGGAAGTATTGACCATTTTTCCTATCAGTTAGATCATGGCAGAGTGATCTTACTCAGCTTCTTTTTATCTCCAGATTCACTTATTGATTTGTGCCGGTGACCTGGGGAGCAATGTCCCTGGTACTTAGTAAACCACGGTCACTGATTCCCCAGTAACCGTTGAAATGGTCAGCGTTTTGTAGCCTGAGAATGTTGGAGATTGGGTGAGTGTTTGGATCGGGATTAGCTTTAGTTTACAATTTTGGAATAATGAAATTTAAGGAGTTATTGATCCCTGGGTATAAGTGAGTGGGGTCATCTGTTGCTGGGAGTAAGTGACCAAGGTCATTCATGTTTCGGTGTCATTTCTCCGTGTGGTTCATCCCTCCCTTTGACTCCGGGTCGTTGTGTTGTGGTGCAGCAGAAATCGCTTATCCGATATCGAAAGTTATTCAAAATGCAGGTAAACTTAGTACAGTAAAGCATGAAACTTAGCTACGGTTTTAG
>JBAHVQ010223306.1:0-10893 GCA_036872915.1 Nanipora kamurai
AGAAATACATCAGGTACTGAGCACGTGAGTGTAGGAACTTTTTTGGCTTCGTCCACACGCTTGTCCATGAGGAGCTAAGTAAAACCAATGCTTAGCCGGTACCCTTCTTAGCCTAGAAACTTTTTAATACCGAGCAACCTATTTCAGGGTGCCGAGCTGGCTAAAATTTCACAATATTCCGCAGAAGCCTTCCGTGAACGAGCCTTTCTAACACAAAGTATGAAAAGCCTCCATGATAGACAACTTCAGGCGGTACGTTCTGAAAGACGTCCTTACACTTATTGCTTTTTCTGTAGTTTATCAGTCTTTGGTGGAACAGCGTCCATCAAATATAACTGATTTTCCTACTCATCAAGGTAAAATAACTAGTTTGACACTTTCGTATTTTTTTTAATGTGTGGCAAGACGTCGCAATGAACACAACACTTGTGAGTTTTGGCTACTGACACACTAATGAGCTTCATTATACACTGGAAAAATATTTAGAATTTCCTCTCATAAGTTACGCCATCAAGCTTAAACGACACCAAACTATTAACTATCGTAATTTGACGATGACTATAACTTTTACAATTAATTTTTATGTTTATATCTTTCCCTATAGCACAACCTAATGGTACTCAGAAACTGGATGCCTATTGGCATCCTAACGGCTCTGCTATTGTGCAATGGAAAATGGATGAAAAGAACGCAAGCGTTCTTCGATATCGTCTCAAGTTGCGTCGTGTTCAATAATCTGAACGAAAAATGGTTCAAAAGAAATGGCGTAGAGTGACCAGTGTAAGCATCAACTTATCCGCCACTCACCCCTCCATGCCACTGATTACTCTGGTGTACCACATTACTCTTTCCAACGAATCTTCCTACGAAATACATTTGGTGAGTTTGCCATTGTCTGGAAAATCAACCTCGGTTTCCGTCTTTTTGGATTCACCAAACTTTCGTACCCCTGGTAAAGACACTCACCCAACTCTATACGCGCATGCGCCATATAACATCAATATTCATGGGGACCAATTCACGTACAACGGAATGTAAATATCTGCAAACATTCTGGCACAAGGACTCTCCTTTAGTTTCACGCACGCACGGCCATACATGCTCAAATGTATGCAATGATTATATCTATGAGAAGTGGGCCTAGTTGAACCTCTGGGTAGATCAGCCCAGCTAGCTGGTATGGTTTTCGAGTACAAAATAAGGAAACTTCATTCTGCCTATACACATAGACAATTACATTAACCTTAATATTGAGGTTCACTAAGATATCAAATGAAAATCTCACTCTTTTTCTTTCTCGCGCGCCTTCTTTATGTTTTAATTCTCAAAAAGATCAACTTCAAATCATCAATATACAAATCTTCACTCACACGTTGCAATACCCTCATTATCGAACAACCTCCAGCACTTGCGCCCAAACTCATGCGTCATGAGGATACAGTTCCAAACATCGCGTCTTGTTAATGATCATTGGTTAAATACTTTCAATGGTCAAAATTTCAAGTTGCAATCATTCCACTTCGTCGTTTCTAAACGGGTAATTTCTGCACGTGCTTCCGAGATTAAACAACGAACAGGGGTTAACCTGTCGGCTGTTTAAGGCCGGAAGAGCCTTGGAGAAGATGTGAAACACGTTTAGGTTGCGAGAATACTACTCATGTAAGGAAAAGATCATGTGAAGGGCAGATCTGTCCTGGGGAAAACATGGAAAGCAGACCTTGTCAATATAATAACTGCCCAGGTTAGACTCAATCTTAGCATATTAACTGTTATTTCTTCGAAATTATCATTAATACACATTGCCCATTCACATATACTCTGACAACAACGTTCAAATCTCTCCTCATACACAAGACAGATATTTCTTTCCTATGTTTATCGGATTTCTCCAGTTCAACGTCAAATTTCGTGAAAGAGTTACCTGGTGATTAGAGGTGTCCTATAATTGTTTTAATAGGTCGCTTTTTCCATATTACTGGAGTATTCGATGATGAAGGTCCCAAGTGTTACCTGCATGGTGTCATCGTTGGAGCTACTGGAGGTAGTGTTGGGACTTTTGTTCTGGTGTTCTTTAATTTCTTTATTGATCAGGTGAGAGGTTTAACACGTTCTTACATACCCGCTTTGTCGTGGTGAAATAAAGAATTTCTTTAATTCTCTGTTATCGGCCTTTCCTTGTCCAATTGCCAATCGGTAGACTCCGCGCAACACCCGTATATTCCTCTAATTTCTAACCTATCCACTGGTCAGACGAAAAATATGGTATTCTCGAGCACTTATTTCGCTTTCCTTTCATTCCGTTCCCATTTCTTTCCTCTCCTTTTGTCAGCTTTCGTTTCCTTTCCACTCCCTTCCAATCTTTCTCTGTTCTTCCTTTGTTTCCCTTCATTTACAGTCGCTTCCGTTTTCTTCTCTTGTCCTCTATCCTTTTTCTTCCTCTCCAATCCGCTTATTGTAATCAATTAAATTTATACAATGGAGAAGCGGACACAAACCCCGCAGCGTACGTTCCGATTCCCATCGAGTGAACAAACTTCCACTCAACCAAAACATACTCAACTCCAGTCCTTTAAAGTTTTGCATGGTGATAATTGATATAAAAAGCATTAAAAGCATTAGCATTAAAATAAAACGTGGTGTTCCACAAACTATACATAGTATAAACTCAATGTCAAATATCAATGTGCAGCAACTTGCTGCGGTCTCTAACGCAACCTCTCCCAAGACCTTTTCGTTCGCCCGGGAGATGAAAACAAACGAACCGTAATCATCAACTCCAACTTCAGTTTTGAGATTATCGATCACTACAGAGCTCACGTGCAGGGTGAGGTCTGCAGTGATCGATATTCTCAACACTGAAACTGTCGATAAACGTATGAACCAAATTGAAAGAAAGTCACTGCAGCCTCTTGGTACCAAGACACAGGCATGTTCCACTCGTCGGTCTTCCCCTGTTCTGATAACAATTGAGGAGCCAAGTTGGAATGGTAAGATTGCAAACCAAGAGCTTCCTTTGGAATGCACTGGTACATTTACAGTAACTCCATGCTTGAGCAAACCACTCGAGCCTTCAGTTGAGGTGGCTCATTTTCCCCCTTACGTCTCGGTTGTTACGGATATCGGTGAGGATTGTTGATACGATGCCATACCCATTCCTTGTATAACTGTACAAGCTCATGGACTTGTCTTTGGAAAGTTGACTGCGCACTATTCACTTGGTCATTGTGCCGTACATCAGGACCTTTGTTTTGGTTGGACTTGATGGCCTCAAGACCTGCCTCAAACATGGCAACAGCATGAGAAATTTCAAGCCCTGAAACCGTCCATCTTAATAACTGTGATGAATTCTCTGTTAATCCTACCACCCCACCATCTCCCTTGACTAGTCTGTAGTTCTGTTCATGAATGTGGTCAAGGGATATTCCAGAAAACACTCGCTGGGTTTTGTTAACAATGAAACGACCATGTTGAAACATATGTTCAACGCTTCGATGGGACTCACTCAATGTGATCATATCGTGTAAGTGGATTGGAAGACATCGCGCATAGTGGAAGTGGTCAAGAACAAAATGCCATGGAGCTAATTGCTTTAAAGATTCTTGATAGAGGTTGAAATTGCCTTCTCGCAACGAAAGTGCTCCCCCTGTCCAGTAACATTCAGAGCTTAACATATACCATCTTTACATAGTATGTACATAATATGTAATTCTTTAAAATTATTTCTAATTTAAAAAGGTATTCTCAATTGATAAAATTTGAAGATTTTTAAACTTCCCCTCCGCTCTAAATACCCTAAATTACCTCCCCCTGTAAAGGTAACATAAAATTATTATTCCTAGGTATAAATGCCATAACAAGACGTTAATCTGAAATGTTTAGGGCAGATGTGATCAAATATTTGCAAGTTTATAAATTTTTAAAGACTTTTGCACCTTTCGCTCCCCTATCAATACGAAAATTTCACCCCCCTGACAGAAATCGAGGTGGGCCCATAGCAGAAATTGATCACCAAGAGCTATACTATCACTGTGCCAAGTTTGGTCCTTTTAACTTAAAGTGCACTACTTGACTCTTTCTTTGGACGATACTGCTGGACAAATAAAATTGATGAGTAATTAATGAGAGCAGCAAGCAATCACAACAAAGCATTCAAGTCACATGTACACCTTTGTAAATCTCAATAGAGATCAACTGTTGAACATGAGTGGTCTTTGTCAAAGCTAAGAATACTAATCAGTCTTGTTAGTATCCGCTAACAAAGTTAAGAATACTAATAAGCTCCATTCTATTGTTCATTTGATAAGTACGTTAAAATATTCGCGTCCGATCTTTATGGATACTTATAACGGCGTGTCTTCGGCTGGCCATTGGAAGTGCCGATAAAGATCGGCCGCACATATTTTAACTATTACATAAATATAAATAAAAAATTTAAAATTAGATATGCTGTTGTGCTTGATCTGTTTACTTAATTTATCTAGTTTTAAAGAAATTCACCGAAGGAAACATTAAAAATATATAATATTTATTCAAGGAGATCGTGCTAGAGTAATAGTATAAAAGCTTGACGAGATTACCATCTATTTATGATTTTTAATTTTTATTTATTTATTAATTTTATTGCTTTTGCCAAGGAGAAAACATAAAAACTACTCTCGGGAACCATCGTATTTTTATTATTTTAGTGAGTTATCTCGTTTCGTTGATGTATTAC
This sequence comes from Nanipora kamurai, assembly GCA_036872915.1. Classification (NCBI taxonomy): domain Eukaryota; kingdom Metazoa; phylum Cnidaria; class Anthozoa; order Scleralcyonacea; family Helioporidae; genus Nanipora; species Nanipora kamurai. Next base: position 4,715 of record JBAHVQ010223306.1, read on the forward strand.
TAAGGAAAAACAGATCAGTTAAATGTTAGATAAAAGTGGCTCCGAGTGATGAACCATCCAAGATAAGTAGAGAAAACTCTACCTGGCCCGGCTGGGATTCGAACACGCGACCTTCGGTTTTAATAGTCCGATGCTCTACCAGCTGAACTACAGGTCAAGTTTGGAGCTGGTAAAACCCAACTAACATCATGCCACGACCAGCTCTCAACTTTACCTATAGCTAAATTCGTAAATGTCGGACTATTAACACCGAAGTTCGCGGGTTCGAAACCCGGCCAGGCTAAGTAGAGTTTTCTCTACTTGTGTGGTATGGTTTATCACTCGGAGTCACTTGTATCTAACATTATTGTCTACCCGAGTTCATTCTCCTGCATCAGCTATTTTGATCTGTTAAATTTGAAAACATCGTAAACATTCTACTGAAATACCAAGTTGGATCTGCAAAATGGCTTCTGAGGGTAAAGTACACCCGTCTCAGACTTTACAGTGACTATTTAGACCAATGAACTCAATATAGACTTGAAGGGTGACTTCAGTAAACGAGTTAATAAAAAGGTGAAGCATAAAATGGCCGAAAAGAGGACTTTTTTTTGATTGGGAGTCAACATTCCAGTCTATATAGGGTTCAGTGATTTAGTCTCGATGTAGGAGAAGAGAAACTAATGAGATAATGACATCTCAAACAATTTTCCTTGATGATTACGTGCACTGTGCACAGTAAATATTGGATTAAAGTTTCCAATACAGGTATGTCTTGTTGTACAAACGGTGGTAAACCAAGGACTCAGAAAAGCTCCGAACTCCATACGGATCTCGAAAAAGCGAACTTATGCATGGACCTGACGTTATCAGCTGTTATTATTTGTGATTTTGCAGAGTTCAGTAATAGGAGTTTTGCTCTAAACGGTGGTAAGTTGGGGATTCAGAAAAAGCCGGAGCCCTAGACGATCTTAAACTTCCTCTACCATGTGAGTTCTTGTGGCTCCATAGTTATCGCGTCTGGCTAGAATTTAGAAAGTTGTAACTTAGAGTACCGTGTGGACTTACAGTTCGTGTAAGTCATTGGTTAACCATATTTTGAACTGACAAGAGCTAACGAAGCCTTCAGTGGTTTCAAATTGTAATTTTTAAAAAAATATACAAATATCACACTACCACAACTAAACCCTAGACTACATATAATTATAACTTCGTCGCAAACATCCCAAACATTTTGTGATGAAACAATCACGTTACGTTTCTCATGTTCAGGCGAAGAAACGTTGCCAACGATTGGCTCATCGCAAAGTTACGATGTTACGGTAATATGGAAACCTGGCATCAGTATATTTTGGGAGTGCAGAGGGATGTAATTACCCTTGGGGCGCGAAAATAAAGTGCCAGCAATTTCAAATTTACTAAATGATTTTTAAATAAATATGTTTAAATCAGCGCTGGCATCATCATTGTTATTTCTCAAGTTGACCATTGGTCAGTGGAGACGTCACAAGTTACGTTTTCAGCTAGCTTTTAGATAACTTATTCGCTGATAGACTTATTTGTAAAATGTTTATAAAATAATAATAACCTTTGCGTAATCAGTGTACAGGGAAGCTACGACGACAGAGAACACGACTGGAGAGACATAATGAATGGTAATTTGACAGCAACATTGTAGTCCATCTCCTTCACAACTCGAAATGCCACTCCAGCTGGCAGGGGAGAATTCAAACATGGCTTTAAAGTAATCATTGCGATTGCAGAAAAAGAGCAGCGAAAGTAAAATTGAGAAATTGCATTTAAACCTTTCCTTTAAGGTAAATGGGCTTATGTAATATATTATGTAATGAATATTTAGTAATGGTCATACTGTTTTTTGTTTACCATTGTAAATATATTCCTGGTATAGTTAAGAACTATTATATAAGTACTAGATGCCAGACTTAGCTTTACGCTACTCTGGCTAGAAAAATTTTGAACATAGCTTATGAAACCATCGTTCATGACTCAACGTTTCGACACTCCTGTCGAGTGTCTTCATGAGGAGTGATTGATCTGAACACTAGGTCCCTATTTATATCCTTAGAGAACCACTGATGACGTTATCTTTTAACGAGGTGCAAATAGGCATCCGGTAATGGCCCACCATCATCGTGTTTCAATGGAGCGGAGCGCAATTGATATCCCACGCCTCCAGACAACTGCTTTGATGGTAACGTGGATTGTTGGTAATAATTTTAGAATTTTCTACGCAATCGTGTTGTTGGTATTTATTAACACCAATCAGATAAATGAAAAGCACCAATAAAATAATTATCACCAATCCACGTTACCATCAAAGACGTTGTCTGAAGGCGTGACCTATCAATTGCGCCCCCGTTCCATTGAGACGCGATGATGGTGGTTTATCACCCGATGCGTATTTCCACATCGTTAATAGAAAACGTTATCAGTGGTTCTCTAAGCTATCAAACTTTGCGTTAACAAATAGTCATATCGTATCATAATTCTATTTAATTTTTCCGTTGCTGAGAGGTATGTTTTGGTTGGCTCTGTTTAATTTTTGTGCTTTTTGGTTGGGTGACTGACTGAAGAAATTTGCACTGTATTTCCTTGAAACTGCACTGCTGTTAGACAATCACAATCAAAATATTTTTTCATATATATTATTATACCTGAAAATGAAGCGAACTGTGGCAGACATGGGAATCTTTGGCAATCAGTTTCAGGCTCCTGATCAGTCAACCGGTTATCATGAAAAAGTGAAACTTACAGGGGTAGTTATCTGAGTCGATACCTGAAGCGCTAGAAACGTCAATTTTTGAACTAAGAAGTTCCGGCAGTCTCCTACGCTTTTGGTTTTCTATAAGCTGTTCCAATATTTCGTTTCATTAGTAATTCGTGAAAACTAGTCAGTGGTGTTTTAAATAATGTTTACAAAATTAGGGGCTGTTCTTCGTGGGATATACAGTGTCTCTATAGATAAAGAACGGACATGAATTTCGTAAACTACTTGTAAAACGACCATCATTGCTACATCAACTAAGATATGCATCGATAACTGGGTACTGATTCCGGCACCAACGAGTTAATCGAAATGATTGACCACGTAGTCAACGGTGTTGAGGGAAGGTATAATTCATCTCAAGCTCAAAAATTTAGGAACGATAGAATCGTAGCCGTAACTTTCTGATCGTCGGTTAGAAGATTAAACCATCAGGCTACCTGGACTCAATCGAGCTGAATTGGACGACACGTAACATCATATTTGTCAAGAATATGACTAATCTCGTATTAAGTAAGTCTATGTATCTTATCACTTTACGCCACACACCCCGGATTTACACCTCTGGTTAAAATGATACAAAAAATAATCGTTTGTGTATGAGGCGCCATTTGTCTTTTTATTATTTTAGCAGTTTAACACTGTACATTTCTGTACATGAACTACAGGTATTAAACATTATAATACATCTATCTTGTAAAAGAGCATCAGTTATTATCTATTAAGCGCCATGTTAAAAATGGCGCGAAAATTAATTTTTTAATTCATATCGAAAATTAATTCATATATGTCTGCAAATTTCACTGCTGTCTAGTTTTATTGTAAAAAATAATTGATTTTCTATCTGTTTTTAAAGGACAAAGTGGAAGACCATCAATTAATGCCCAAGTAATTATTTTCTTTTTGAGCACGTAACTTGGAGTTGACCATGACCTTATATCACATTCTTTTTACTTTTTTTAACCTTAGGCACAGCGTCAGGCCACACTCACCCATCTTTCTCAGAGCGGAACAAGTAACATTGTAAGTTGACCCAAAGTTGATCTGAATGCAATCCTATTCATGACTTTACTATCCTGAATATATAATCTACAACATTATGTTATTGCCCAATAGGAAAACTTGCAACAAATACAATACAATAATTTAATGAACACTCCCCAAGGAGGCTTTTCAGTGATCATTTACAAATAAAAATAAACCAAATCAACTGCATGTTTAGGAAAGAATTCTTTCGTAAATTTTTGCAAGCAACGGCATTCAATATTCAAATGCTGTTGGTAGAAAGCACAAAAGGTCGTCGGCATGTCAACCAAAGCCTGGGAAGCCATACACAAAGGATGTCGTGTGTCTATTACCTTTGGAAAGTGGCAAAGATATTACAATTCCTCGTGGGGCCAGTAGAGGTCGTTTGGCTGAATTGGGTTTGATTGGAGAAATCTCATTAGACTCCACATGGACAGCAAACAATGTTGCTCAAGAGATAACAAGCATATTTGCCTCAGCATTTGACTTAGCACTTGGTGTACTGTTGCCATTAGATTATCTAGAGCAAGTATTTTTGTCATTAGTTTGTTAAGTGCTATTCATTTGGGTCTGGCAAAGGTGCTTCAAGGAAACTCTGTTACTAATGTACACAAATTTGAGGAACCTATAAATACTAAATACCTGTAATGTTGATGTTTTCTTATGATAAATATCAGGTAACCATAATGTATAAAATATATATTAGGTATCCAATCACATAGTAATTGGTTATATATTTTCTTTGCAGAATAACCAAAGGTACAAAAAAACTTTCCTTTCCGAAGACATCTGCTTGATTTAAATGGAATGCCCCAGGGTTATTTCACTTTGCTCTCAAGAATGTTTATACATCATGTCCAAAGTTAAAATTCAAAAAAAAAATGACGATGTGGATGAACCTTTGACTGTGGATGTAAGTTACTTAAGTTGACATTATTATAGTCTGTAGTGTAAATGTCGATTTTGTTTAATTTCTCCTTTTCAATGTACTTTAAATGAAAATTTCAGGATGAGGCTGAACAGGATGATTCTGATAGCAATCTTTTAAATTTACAGCCTTTGTCAGAGGAATCAACATCTACCCCCAGTCATGTGCATCCCACTAGTCCAAACAATTGTTATGGGTTAGTATGAATACTATTACACACTAAAAGGTGGGTTTCACACGAGGATTCAAATTTTTTAAATTGAAGTTACTGTAACCCGAGTTACTGTATATCTTCGTTATATGATTGGTTTAAGTCTTCACCAAAAATTCTGAAGCGATACGATTATTTCTATCAGTTACAGAGTGTTTAAAAATATTATTGGATGACGTCAGCGTTATTTTCAAACGCTTGTAAAACAAATTGAAACCCTCCCATTAGTAAAACCAGCCCATAGGCAATGCAAAGATGAGCCGATTTATAAAAATGATGCCTAATAATTTTGTTGCTTCAATGAATTTTTTAGGTCATTCTTAGGCTTGCTTGATTCTGACCCCATTCAAATTAGCGATGATGAAGAAGCTCATGAGGTGCAGACAGCTATTCAAAATAGCTTGAGTTTTGCAAAGTATGGTACTGGGTAGTATTTCATGCACAAATACGATTTATGAAAGGGATAAAAAGCATTGGCGCAAGATAAGATAACATCTTTATAGTTTTTTTCCTGTGTTCTTTTTTTCTAGCAATACCAGTCCACAACAAACAGCCAGTTCTGTTTTGATTGCTCATATTGATAAAGTGATGGTCGGACAACCCTGTGACGTGGCCATATCTAAAAACCTTATTAATGTTCGCCGCAAGCACGTATTTGAAGATGGTATTGCGAAGATGAGTCGAAGTAAATTCGATCCTTCCCGTCCGCTCTCTTTCATGTTTGCGGATGAGATTGGGTCAAACAAGGGTGCTGTAGATTTGGGAGGGCAAACACAAGAATTTCTCCGCCTCGCGGCGGCTGGAGTCTTCTCTACGAACGCTTTCCTTGGACTGTCCGGGGAAAAGGTGCTGGTTATGAACCAAGCTTAGTCTTGCCTTTACTCGACATGGTTGTCCGTATTGAATCGCGTAATGTTTTTTTTGTTATATTTAGTGAAAAGGAAGAATCTATATTTTCAATATGGAAAACTTCTTTCAATCTCGATATGTAATGGTGGAACTGCCGGGCATTGTCTATCTCCATGCATCTTCGACTTCATTGCACTTGGTGAAGACAATTCCCACTCATGCATAGAAGATGTTCAAGATTATGAAGTACAAAGTATCATAGAACGGCTAAATATTTGCTTTTTATTGATAGTGAAAAGTTTGAAATTGTGTCTTTGAGAATTCAGAGTAGTTGCTTTTCAAGTAGTAGTTAGTTTTAATCTTGTAGATCAATGCTTGCGAAGAAGAAACAACATTCACAA
>JBAHVQ010223317.1:0-10892 GCA_036872915.1 Nanipora kamurai
ATGAAACAACGGTAGGTAAAAGGAACTAATTAACCAACAAAGACTGGCGGAGAAGTTTAACCTTTAACTCTACAAAATTCCAACTTAATTAGAGTTACTCAACGTTTCATGACGTCCCTTCACGTTTTAAGCTCGGCTATCAGATAACAGCTGCTCGGCAAACAGCGTTCCTCTGTGTGGTCGTCCTTACTTGGGTAAACCCTTTCAGTTATGTTGCGCCTTCTTCATTCGTTCTCATTTGCTCGACAAAGTGGAGTAAAATACCTGCGAGAGTCAAAGAGAATTTTTGTTTTATTTTAAGGAGAACAAAGATGTCCTTCCGGATTACCCAAGTACATATCCACAAAAGAACAAAGGAAGTATACCATCGTCAGAACAGGTTTGTCTCTGTAAATATCGTTCATCACATAAGAGAATTTCAATAAGTTAAAAATATTCGTAACAGGTGCGTGAAATTTTTATAAACATTTATAACAGGTGCCAGAAAATCTATATTTGTCGAAGTAAAACATTTTAGTCGATTAAAGACACTTTGAGAGGAGTTCATTCTACGCTTTAAATTAGTTTTCGCGGCGAAAAACATCAAACTGAGATCGTTCTTGGCGCGAAAATCAAAACAAATTCTATCAAAAGATTAAAAAGTGTTTCGGTTCTAAGTTGATCAGTACTCCCGAGATTGCTATTTATTGTAGTTTGACACCTTTCGGTGACCCATCTGGGCGTTGTTATAATACTATAATAAGGTTGAGATAAACTTATTCTTTTTCTTCCTTAGATTTTTTCCAGTGATGGAGATCAGCCGAGTGAATTGCATTGTGACTTCAAAGATTTCGGATGTGCATTCCCGGTTAGTTCTACTTGCAACCATTTACCAAATCGAGGTAACCACATCAGGACTGGAATCAGCAACAGCGAAAACCACAGATCATAAATAAAACTGGAGGGAGCAGTGGCGGGAAAATTATTAAGTGGGCAAATATGATTACCGATATCAGGGCAGTGGCCTGGGGAGAGGGAAACTTCAGCATGCCTAGTTGTAAATTTTAGTTTCCATCGGTGAAAGTGGTGTGACGTCATCCTTTTCCGATTTAGTTCAATTTTAGGGTTAGACTTTTTGTGTTTGTATTAGGGTTGCTTTTACGTAATTTTTGGTATGCCAATTTCGTAGATGGAGACCAATGCTGACCGGAGGTTTGCCTTTCCTAGTAGCCCGGTATGGTAGCGCCTTACCGGGTTAGTTATCCTCCGTAGGTATTCCTGCTCGAGTCAACTTTTTCAGATGACTTCAACAGTGTAGGATAATTGTGAAAATACGGGGACAACTTGAGTCTTACGATTTTCTTTCAACCTTGGTCAGTCAAGTTCCTTCAAGCCACTGATTTTTGTCATTTTTTCATAAAACTAACTTCGATCTTATTTTCCAGGGCACAAGAAGAGTATTGCAGTTGGAAAACCACATGAAATCAAAGGTTGGCGAACATCTCAAGCTGGTAACCAAGACTGCTAACGAGCAGAAGGAACAACTCAACGATCAAAGGTTATTACAAGAGAAACAAGGCTTCCTTATTCGGCAACTCACGGAAACTGTTCGAAAGCTGAAGGACCTCGTTCAGGACGAGCATAAAAAGCGCGAATCACAAGAAAAAGTCATCCATTCTCTGAAAGAACAACTGAGAGAGCAACGCAAACAAAGCCAACGTTTTGAGCGGGATATATCCCGTCAATTTCAAACTCTCAGCCAATCAACGTCTGCACCTTTAACGACCGTGCCCTCAAGTTCAAGCAGCGCGGAAATGTTGTGGCCATTCAAGAATTTCAGAAAATGTCTTCAACGAGTTCGTGAAGGCGAGATTGACGACCCATTCATAAGTGAGCCTTTTTACTCAGGAACATGCGGTTACAAATTGTCAATATGGGTCTACGTAAACGGCCGGGGAAGGAACCTCGGGTCTTGTATCTCGGTTTACGCTCGGGTCATGCCAGGAGAGTACGATACTATACTAAGCTGGCCCGTAAGACCGGTGTACACGTTTACCTTGTTCGACCAATCAGAGGGTGAGAAGGACAACATTGTACGCACGCGCAAAGTGAATGATATTAAACGTAATGGTGGCAAACAGCACGGAATTGATCGACCAGGCGGCGGTGATCGATCTGTGATTGTGGGTTTTGATGATTTTATCACGCATGATCAGCTGGACAAGAGGAATTACTTGGTAGACGACTGCCTTTTTATTAAGATTAACGCTGAATTTTAAATTAGACTTCTGGAGAAAATTGGGAGAAGACTTTGCACAACCTGATCATTATTCTTTGCAGTTTATGTTCAGATTTTAACACTGAATGAAGTCTAGACTAGCACAAAATACAATGAATTGTGAGCACGTTCCTTATTGGACGAAATACAGTTGTTAATTCCACATATAGCACTTATAATAAAAGGAAGCGTTACTTATATAATTCTCGCTTGTATTAGAATATGTTGTTACCTTGAAATCGTTAATGCACTGCGGAACTTGTTTGAATATCTGTTAACCTTTACTGCTCGAACTTTTATCTTTTAAAGTTACTTCCTTTTCCCTTCTTTGGACTATCCTCATGTTTTCTTACCAAGACCTAATGTAACTTAAGAACTATTGGAAGTTGGGAGTTTTGCATGATTTGATGTTGCGCAGAAAACTGTCTCTAATGTAAGTCCGCACGGAAGTAAAGTTATGTTAAAGTTTAAAGTCAAGTTTAAAGTATAGGGTAAAACTAAAACATAGCATGTATCTAGTACCGCCAAATGGTGTAAGGTTACCAAGAAAAAACCGGTGAAAAGTATTTGTCAGTACAAGACCAATGCCTCAGTTGCCGCTTCATGATTTATACTTCCGTCTGGAATTACCCGTTGGTGTCAGACCTCCGCGCAATATGAAATCCGACAATGGTGTTTTTTAACCATGATAAATAAAGATACTAACTAAATTTAAAACACCACTGAAGACTGCTAAGATTGGATTGTTGACTGCACATTACAATTGAAGCCAAAAATGGGGATGCGGGGTGCCTTAGATGTCAGTTCGAGGTTCCATGCGGTCAGTTAGGGTGTCAGTTTCAGGTCTGTCGCAGCAATAACTTCTAAAAGCCACATCCGCTATGCATTACGTGATGTAAATCTCTAATCGTGACTTTTTTGGATGATAAAGCCACCCAGCTGATGTAAATTACGATATTAACGGTGAAGCGATTTTGTAACACGTCTGTTCTGGCCCCGTTGCCAAGGGAATAGGATGATAAAGTCACAGTATTTCATTGTAATAAAATAATCGCCGTGGAAGATTCTGAGAAGCCTGAATCTTCCACACAGCTTGTGCCACTAAGAGACACGGGCCTTTCTCTTAGTTGTATCTTACTAAAATGATAACTAATTGTTAATACTTAACTGTGAGGTTGACTGACATTTGTAACACGTGATTAGAACCAGTAGAGATTTCTAGCGCAAAATCTTTGAGTGCAGTCTGTATAAATGAAGAGTTGATTCGATCTTGAAAGAATCAAATAAAGAACTCTTTTAATTCCCCTCACAGTCAATTTTCTTCGTGAAAAATGTAAGGCAAAGGATTTCTTTGTTTTCTAAATTTCCCCTGCGTTATTCGTAAAGGAAATTTACCAGACAAAAGCGAAATTTCCCTGTTGTATGAGCAACGAGAGAAACCCGACATCTTTGGAGAACTCGGCGTCTTCGGATGGTCATGGTTTTACGTTATGCAATACCATGTAGCCTATCGAGCTCTTGCTGGTGACGTCAAAGTCGCCATGTTGGGTGGCAACTTCAAAGTTCCCACATTTATTAGACCGAATAAAGGAGGGCAATTGCCGCTGAAATGGCATTTTGGAGACTCGAAATAGAAAATGCCCTCGGACTCCGTTAAATGCTTGCACCTTCTGCGCTCGTTAGTCTGCCTTCGGCAGCCCAATTTAAAATAACCGCCTTTTCAAAGATTTACGTGCGCGTCTATAAAGCGATCATCGATAAGTTAAGAAGTCTCCTCAGGTAGCCTCCAGTTTGAGAAGAAAAACTTTACTTCGGGAGGCTGTATGAAAAATTGATAAAACCATCAGTCCACGCCTTGACGAGAAAAAAAAATCGTTGACGGTCCTTGAGAACGCGGTACCAAAAAGTCCTTCTAAAAGTCCAAACGAGAACGCCTTTGGATCAAACGAGAGACGGCCGTAAGAAAACAAAAAGGAAAAAGCGGCAGTAAAAAGCTCCGTTCACTTGATGATGGGACAATATTATACTCTAAATTTCTACAGGATTCTACAGTAGTTTGTTCATTCCACGAATTTTCAGGCGTTAAAGAGATTATTTCCAGTCTGGGTTACAATTCTTCACGAATTGTACCGCCTCCATACATTGGATCATGATACTCCCCCAGAATACCTTCTAGCTCGTTCAAATCATTTTCAAACTCTGAGAAAGCCTGGGAAAAGAATAATTGCAACGAAAAATGAACTAAACAGTCAGAGAATTTAATTGAATGACTAGATAATCAGTAAAATCTTAAAACTAACTGGGAAACCCGATATGAATGGATACGAAATGGAAAATGTTTGAAGGAAGTGTTCTACAAAAAAACGAGAAAATGAGCTGATGACGTTCTGACGTACGAATACCTTGTCGTCTATGTCCGCGATGTCACTGAGAGTCAGAGTTCCATCCTTATTAACATCTGCTGACTGAAATACCTGGGAAATAGTACAATAAAACCACTTGAATAAGGAGAAAGGAAAGTCATGTGTTTCATGATGGCCATAGCGGACTTTGAGAGGAAATTTAATAGAAAGGTTTATTTCTTTCATTCTTTATTCAATAATTTAGTGATTTATTTAATCTTCTGTTTAATCATTTATCTATTCACTAATCTATTCGTTCATTCAGCTTTCAGATTAGTCTAAAAATCATGTGAAAAGCCAAATAGGTTAGTAAACTGCCGAAAGGGTAGAATAGGAACTACGAAAATATAGTACTCCACTTTTTAGTTTTTGGTCGTTCCACGATCCTTTTGCTTTTGTATGAGTCTTTCAACATTGCTTATGTAGCATCCTAGTTTTATATTGTTCTTGAGTCGAAATATTGTCGGCCGTTATGATTATACTTATGAGTATGCATCACTATGGGAAATCATATGGCTTTGAATATGATTTGGGATTGGTTAAAGCAAGTTAGCTTTCAAAGAGTTTCGAAATTGCATGAGGACCAGTGCAGTTTAAGCTCCATGACTACTCACATGTTTGAATTAACCCATATTGTACGAGAAAGCATACGAATTTATGTTAGTGATACAAAAGTCACAACGCAAGCAAACATCGCATTAAAGCTTTTGATATATGTTGCTGTTCAAATTGTACAATGCCAGGACTCAGAAAAACTCTGAGCTCCAGACGGGAAGTTTGAGTCCTTGGTACTTCACAGTTTGAACAGCAAGACACATCATAAGCCGTTAACAGTTTAAAACTGCAATTTCCGAATTTAAATAAACAAAAAAACATCACATTATTATCATTAACGCCGGCTTTAGTAAATATATATCCCTCGGGCCTACGATTAAAAACTCCGCTCTCGGCACTTAACTCTTACACAGACAAAACAGAATTGTGAATGAACTGGAGGTATTTCAACCTTTGGCGTTGGTACTTGAAATACTGTATTACTGCTTTTAGCCAAACAAAAACTGAAAAAAAATTTTGCTTTTCTATCATTCATGTACAGTGGTTAGTGATACTTTGTTAATTATTTAACTCCTTCCTGTCCGTATAGGTCCTCAGTGACTTATGGAGACTTTAGTATTTTCCTCTGGCTAACGCCAGACGATTTTACTAGTCCAAGGGAAAGTCCTCGGACAGGAAAGAGTTAACCGACGTTTTCGGGTTTAGTCGTCTTCGACGCAGGCTACTACGTTAAGACCAAGGCCTCTTTAGACCAATGGATGCATTCTTCACAGTCAACTCTCGGTATTGAAGGTACCTACATGTCCTACAAACTGTAATACGTCCTCGTCCAATTCCGGCTTGACTTCGCCATTGATTGCCTATAAATGGAGTAAATCATAACTATTTAAATTACTGCCCAGGACCTTACCAAAGACGTGATCTACTTAAAACTTGGGCCGAGTTTAAAATTCAACGTGAAACTTCTTCTTGAGCTGACGCGTTGGTCGAACACTTTTGTACGAGACAGGAGGTTACTGTATCAAAAGATAGTGCATGTGAGCATGCGATATCTTACGAAACATAGCGTTAGGAGACGATTGATCTCTCATGTCTCTTCGGGGCTTCAATGCATCATTTCGTTTTACGGTACTGTCAGAAACTCCCCCAGTAGTGTGGAGGGCCAGATAAAATCAGGTCGAAGTAATAACATTCTGAGAGGGTCCGGGTGCATGTTCTCCCGTAAAATTTTTGAATTTAGCGTGTTTGAAATGGCATTTCCTTCAAGTTGAGGGCACTTTTGAACAAATTCTAAGATTCTTACTCACGTTGTCTTGTAGTACAGTTCACTGAAACCCGTTAATACGGCCACCTTTGGGATAAAAAATATCTCGCCACATAGTAATGGGTTTGGAAAATTAAAACATTTATCGTAAAGCTTTCGTCATGGCCCATGACTGAGGACTTTGGGACGACTTATTTACTTTTTACAGTATCCTCAGGGCCCAGTCCCCGACGGGTGGTCATTGGACCCCCAGGACCCCCTCAAGAGCCAACCCGGAACTCACCTCTTTAAGCATGGTAACAAATTCGTCATACGATAATTGTTTACCATTCTTGAGAACTTTTGCTAACATACTCCTGTGGGGAAAAATAGCGATATCAATATTGTAGAACTTAACAGACTTTTCTGCGTAAGTGACTAGGTTAAAAGTGTGTTGTATACTTGGATTGTTCGGAAATTATCAAAACGCCGGCAGAAATTATTTCGAAACATACGTATATCAAACAAGTCCCAATAGGTTACCCAGATATCTAAAGTAGCAGACTGGTTGGAAGAAAATGCGATATAATCTGATACAGGATCCACCCCAGTAAACAAGACGGCGGCCTGTAAATTTTACTATGATTACTTATGAGCCTAAATTAGTTAACAAAAACCATCAAGAAACTGTTGGATATGTGACCAAGGATTTGGAAGACAACAGCTTTATTCTTGCAAATTTGTTATCTCTTATAAACTTTATTATTTGAAAGTTTTGCAAGGTATAACTTTTTCGGTTCGATATGTGGAAGTTCGTCAAGTTTATTTCCTCAGCAATACATATTGTAAGCGGTGGATGGGGATTGAAGTTAAATCAGTCAATCGCAAATAGTGGCAATGGGTATGAATCGTCATGTTTTTTGCTCCAGTGGATCACTATTAAAGAAATGGTTCATGATTTGATGTGCTCCACTGAGTTATACATGCACGCGGGAAGTTGGGAAATCACGAAAATAGCGTAAGCTGATGCCATAGCCTAGAGGAACTCTAGATATTTGAGTGCTCTACCGACTTCCAAGTGCATCAATAACTCATAACAGCACGCCACATCATGAAAAAATTATATCGTAGAATTAGAGCCAAAATAACGGAAAACAAACTTCATTTCACTGATCAAAAATTGCTTCCTCCTTAGGTAGGCCAAAATTTTGGAACACTCTGTTTTCCCACTCGTTTCCCCTTGCTCCATCGAGAAATGGAGCACGCGTACGGCAGCCAATCCGATACGTCATTATATTAGGTCTATGTTATAACATTAGTTTGTTGCAAAGGAACATCTCAGTTTTTGACTTACAATAATCCCTCTCCATCCTCCTCCTCTCCTTCTTTATCCTCACCACCTTCCTTCTCCTTCTCTAGAGAAGAGAAATGAAATTTATCCAGCGTCGCTCCTTTCTCCATCGTATCACATTTGTTCGGAACGAACGAATGAAGGTGTTTCCACCAAATATTCACTGCAATATTTCGACCAGTGGACGAAACTTGATGGAACCTATTCGAAAAAAGAGCTCAGATTAGAGTACCATTGGCGCAGGAAGTTTTTTAAAAGGGGGCGTGTGTGCAAAAATGGCATTGACCATAGTATGAAATACCAAAATATCAGGCTAAAAACACACGGCCGTAGCAACAGGGGGACAGGGGTTTGCAGCCACCTCCAATAATTTGTGAAATAAATTACAACGAATATTTCACTTACAACTGATTTACAATAATTACTTAAACATCATTAAAAACACTTCAGTAACATCTTGGAGAAGGTAATTTCACAGGTCTCTGGGTGGACGGGAATAAAGATAGCAATTTCATAAGTTTCTCTTTAAACAAAAATGCTGGAATAAGCATTTCAGAGACCTTAGATTTTCAAACTTTTCAGGGGGAGCAGAACCCTCCCCCCAAATGTTCCTGACAGTCCCCCAATCCAAATGAGCTTCCTACAGCACTGGAACACCTTTGGCTGGACGTCAAAAATTGCCAGCTGATGAGGGGGCAAGATGATGCTGGAAATTTATCATTAGAATTGTTTACAGATCCAGATAGTTAAGTTAACAGGAAAGGACTTGCTAACTGGAATAAAAACTGTGTAAAATTATGTTGTATTGGCTTTGTATATAATTAGCTTTGTATATAAATCTCAATCTTTATAAAAAGCTAAGCAGTACATGCATTTCCCCCCAACTTTCGTAAGTGCTGGCAATTATAAACTTCTATAGGTAGAAAACCAAAAGGAGCTGGGAAACTACTGGAACTTAGACACAGAAAAACTGAAGCTTTGAGTGAAGGCCTTTTGTTAGAGTGAAATGTAAAATGACACGATAAGTAGGTGGTGTTTTGTAGACAGCAAAAAGCATGTGACCAAAAGATAACCAATAGGTTTCAACCATTAGAAACTTCTGATTGTCGGTTGCAGGCTGAAAAATGGACCGTGGAAAGTTTATTCCATGATTGGAAACGAGAAATAAACTCTCAACTTTCACATAACAACTACCTGGATGGAAGGCAATTTCAATGTTCCACTGTTGTAAATATACGTACCACTTATAGGGAATGAAGAGGCAATCTCCATGTTCCATCTTGGCTTCATAGAATTCCACATAATGAAATATAGGATATCTGGTAAAATTAACACTATAGAGGAGAAAGGCCTCATAATTATCAATTATCAATGACAGAATATATGCCAGTCTCTGTTTCTTGTACATTTGTGAAAGCTAAAACATGTATTGAATGATGTCACTGTCTAATAAAATAAGATTGGCTTTGCTTCAGCACTTGTGATTAACCCTTCAAACTCAGATGTCACCCTCCACTCAATATAACTACATAACAGATCAAACCTGCCTAAATGAAGATCAGTTTAAACTTCAGTTGTGTTTTGTTCACTTTCAAGTCTATTTTTGACCAGAGTATTAGAGTAGTCAGGATTTGGGAGACTAAATACTAGGCAGTGGAAAACTGCTACCAAGTACCTTCTAATAAAATTCCCAATAGTATACTACTATATCATAGATTCAGTAACAGGACTTACTGGTCAATGTCAACACCAGAAAATCCACCCCATGCATTATCTAGACGTAACTAAAAATACAACATGGTGAGATATTTGGGTTGATTGCTACATGGCAAGGAACATAAAAGATCATGAAATAACATACAATAATTACAGTATACAGTACTTCTCCCCAAGTAAATAATTCAAAGGCAAATGTGCCCTTTCTCATTTCCCATTAATGATGTGCCCAGAGGAATTATGGTAAGCATGGATAATAGTGTGAAGTTCAATTGCACATCTAATATTGAGGGGATTGAAAACTTGGCAATAATTATATCAAGAAGCCAAAACCTTATTCAGTGAAAGGTCACATTACATTTACATGACAGTTAAACTTGATGCTTATCTCAGTAGACCTTACCTTACTTTTGTATTTTTGGTACTCAACAAACAACAAGGTCTTTGAGCCACTGTACAAACAGTTAATGTTATCAACATCATCATGGTGAAAAACTGATTTTGTTCCTCCACTACTAAACCACATTACCTAAAAATAAACAATCACTAGATTTAAGTAAAGTTGAAGGTGTACAAACTCTGAGTTTTCAGCTCCTGCTTCAGCTCTAGCAAACCCAAGGTTACAAATCCCACATCCAACTTCTGCCACTGCAATTATCATGATTGTACAACCTGCAACTATCCTGCAAAAGGCTTTTTCATGCTCAATGACTAGTACAACAACTAGGTCACAAATTTTTCTTTTGGATAAGGTACAGTAATGAGAATCTGGAGTATGTTGAACTATATTGAAATGTTTACTGCATCAGTCCACCATCAAACACCAATGTAGTTCAGATTTCAGGCTTTACATAAATTACATAAAATATCTTAATGATGAGGAAAAGAATTAGTTCAATAAACAGAATAGCTGGAGTTACAGTCAAACTACAGGAAGCAAAATGCCCAGGAGGTTCAGGATAACTCTGGTTCAAGTGCCAGCCTTGAGAAAAAGTATCATGTTTTCAGCTACAGTATACTATATATATATATACGTGAACGTTTTGGTTTACGAAATGCAAAGAGGGCTCAATACCAAGCTGATAGAGCAAATAATAATATTAATATTATTAATATTATTATTTGCTCATAGTAGGAATCAGGTAGGAATAGACAACGTAACATTATTTGGTTCAACCCACCATTCAGCAGAAACGTTAACACAAACATTGGGCGCGACTTCTTAAGTCTCATTGACAAACACTTTTCTCGGCACCATAAACTGCATAAGATTTTCAATCGGAACACAGTTAAGGTTAGTTATAGCTGCATGAACAACATTAAGTCTCTCATCACAAAACATAACTCACGCATAATTAGGAAAAGCAA
>JBAHVQ010223328.1:0-10892 GCA_036872915.1 Nanipora kamurai
GAGCTTTGTGTTTGACTATGAAGCCAGAAAGTTACATAAATCTTTCCATGATTGATTCTTTTTGACTGCCAGTGTATTACATAAGACAGTGCGTGTGTCATGTAACATACCTACTTTCCCCTTTCAAATTTGTCTTTCGTTGAATCGAAGGATTTTGTTACAACCTAAAATTTCTTGGGACAGCTCACTGATCTCTATATAAACTTGATGGGACATTGGGTCAAAAGTATTGATGCCAACAATGTGGCGGATTTCAGAGTCCTAGACACTGAACTCCATATAAACTGGAAGGCTGCTCTCAAAAAATGAAGCCAAAAATGGCCGAGATGATAGAGATCTTAAATAAGACTAGAGGGTGCATTGGCCCCAAACGTCAGTCAAAAGATATTCACGTAGTGGACGCAGACATATTGTTTTTATTAGGAAGCAAATTTGAAGCCCGGATTAAAATTTATGATCGAATTCTTTTTTTTTACCATGTTTTCCGCCGAAAATATATATTTTCACTTCGTTTTATCTCAAGTTACGGTACAGAATTCATGGGGCACTTTCCTTTTGTACAGTAGACCGGTAAGTACGCACAATTTTGACTCAGCTAGTACGGCTAGTCATTTATTTTTGACAGATCGATCTCATTATCTAGAATTACCCTGAATTTGTATCAGAGCCTGACTGGTCTGACCTTACAAAAGGAATTAGTGAAATCCACCTACACTTTAGTCAAATGTGAAGTGTGGGGTGTTGATCATTAAAAATATCATGAAATCCACTGCTTTTCATCAAAAACTGTAAACATCTGTCTGTCTGCCTTCGAATAGCAAGAACGGGTCTGGCGCATAAAAGTTTGGCTCCCCATTTATCAAATATGGTCAAACATTGCAGCGATCAAGCGTTGATTAAATTTTGGGGTCAACGCCGCCTCTAGTTTTATGAAAAGCCGAGATGGCTTTTTTGGTCGTTTCCATCAGTCCCTCACGCAGCCACATTAATTAGAACCAGTCCCCAACTCAAATTCTAACTTTAAACCTAACCCAAATCCCATCCCTAGAACTACCCCGTAGACTCCAAAACACTTATTAGCACTTCCAGGAGGGCAGGTCACCTCCAAAGATACATTCACCCTGGGGGGTTCGACGACTACATTTTTCTACGAGGTTATTCTTCAGTTAGCAAAGTGCCATTTGTCGGTAGAACAAATGACCCTGGTAAAGGCTAAACTATATCGCCGCATCTGATTAGCCAAAGTCGAATTGGTATTGAATGTATGGCGGCTTGTCATTGGCTGCTCAGAACAACTCGAGAACAGAGAAGATGCAGTATGCAGCCAGAAAACCATGCAAAGGACATCGTGTGGCTACTGCTGAAGCTTTTTCTGATACACGTGAAAGGGATGCGAAACGTTGGTCAGTTGTTAAGGAAGCAGTGGGTGAAACCCCATGGTCACAGTAAAGGTTTACATTATTTTAGTCAAGGCTGGCAATGAGTTGCAACCAGATAGCCATGTCTCATGTTACCTTTTACTCAGCAGATAAATTTGATCAACATCACAAATGGCCAATTCAAAATATATTAAGTTGAAGCTCATAGGGACTATCTGGTTGCTGCCTAGGCTGTTTCAATATCAGCATCCCCAACAATAACAATAAAACAAGAAATTTATTTTTAACTGTTATTAGAATAAAAGTAGCTGTAACAAGTACAGTTAAACTACGTTACATTTTTAACAGTAACTTCAACAAGAACAGCAACTTTTCAACGTTTTAGAGTGATTGCACTTAACCCGTGAATTATATAGTGAGATCGTACACAATTACACCTAGTAATAGATTCTATTATTATTTATTATAACGAATCAGACTACTGGTGCAGTGAAAATATAATCATTTAGATTCATTTTTTTAATTTCGTACATATTCTTTATTATCGAGAACAGGATTAGGATGAATGCAAACCAAATGCGTCGCCATATTTAAAAATGAAAGATGTATAACTTGACATGTTTTGTTCAGTTTTAATGAGAATTTGACAAAAAATTTTAGTTTTTTCAAAACTGGAGCATTGTAGTTATTATACAATTTGGGCATGTTATTTCTTCAGTATTAAGCAAGCTGTCTTCAGGAAATGTTTTGTTGCACAATATGCATACAACTGATTTCTTTATCTCAGTTCCACAACAACTACCTTCTACAATATTGTCCTTTAAAAATGGTGCGCTGAGGTTTACATTTTGCACGTCATCAATCTCTTTAATCACTATATATTCATTAGTGCTAATGTATTTTTCATCATCAAAAATTTTTAATGTCACGTTTTCCAAGTGGTAAGACTTTCCTGAATTTACTGCATTTTCCCACAAAAGAAGTTTTACTGATCCGGTATCATGAGCCGCAATACAATCTACTTTATACCGTGTTTTATCGTTGTGCAGTATATTACCTGTTTGGTTTCTAGTTTGGTCAAGATTTTTACCTTGAGATCTACAATTAGGTATACATTACAGGCATGTGTTCCTTTAACAGTGATTAAAGGGTTAGAAAAGTTCTGATTGGCTTCAAAATTTACAGTGGTTGGTGAAATTTTTGCGTATTTTTTCACTATGTAATGATCAGCATCTATATTGAAGTTAGAAGGCTTATCCCTTTTAGCAGCTGTGATCTTCACCAAGGATTTTTGCTTGGATGCCTCTTGCACAGCAGTCCTTTTCTGGGGAGAATAGCACACTATTCAAACTTTCTCTTCTTTCCCTGTTTGTAGTATTCCGTTGAAGTACTGGATTGTACTGTTTCCAGCTGCCTTTATTGGGCTTAAGAAGTGTATATAGCCCTCTTGACACCTGTCAAAAATTATTTTTTCAAAGTTAACGATTCAGCAAATGTAAGGGTAAGAGGGAGTTACAGTATCTAACATGCAGTATGTCAGGTTTTTTCAACTGATATAAACATAAAAATCCTGAAATAAACTAATGTACTAGTAACTCCAATAGAACAAGTCAACATTAATGTCACTTTTATAAAAATGATTGTATGAAAGTTGTGTTAATATTTCAAGGTCACAACCACTACGTTACAATGTTATGAAGTTAAAATTACATGGAGTCAACTCTTATGTCGAGTACAAAAGGACCACCACTAAAAGATGTAATATTAATTTGTCCACAACAGAGTTAACTGTTAACTAAGGAATTAATTGTTACCTTCATCTGAAGAGTCATTTTTGGATTTCCTCCCATATAAAAATGATAAAAATATTATTAAGTTCAAGGACTTATCCAAATTATTGTCAATACTGAAGTTTCACTTTGAATGCGAATGATACCTACCTTGGCTTGGAGGGGTCCATGGAGTTGTCATGATGTGGAGTGATCAGAGAGTGATACTGTTCAAAACTACGGTATGAGAAAAATCCAAACGTTAACACGCTGTACAACTGTACTAGAGAAATGTTTACTCTGAACTTTGACCAGTCCGATGACACGATGACCCCAAACAAAAAGCTGCTCTATTAACTAATAACTAAAAATTTTGTATTTCACGTTTCACGACCTATCAAGTTACACCTCCCTCGAAATTTTCTTTTAAATCGTCGGCGTGGACCAGATGGATTCGTCGTTTCGAACGGTTTAGAATCGCCACGGAACTAGACAAGAAACCTGAAGAAAAACAAGTGAATTCACTGATCTATACGAGGGCGGAGAGGCAGACGATATTATAACATCATTTGGTCTTAGTTGAGAAGAAATGAAAAGCAATGAAACTGTGAAAAGTTCGAAAATCATTTTATTGCTAAAAGAAACGTAATCTTTGAAAGAGCAATGTTTAATGTTGGAGTACAAAACAAAGGCGAACCAGTCGAAAGTTTTATTACGCACCTGCATTGCCTTGCGAAGTATTATCGTATCGTCGTCGGATTGCAAAACAAGGAATTATCGGAGAAATTACAACTGGATTCCACTCTTACTCTAGCCAAAGCTACGGAGTAAGTGAGACAAAGCGAAGAAGTCAAAAAACAACAAAGTGTCATTCACAGAGAGACTTCCCACAGACATGACGAACACAACCTTGACATCGTCAACAAGACTAAAAATAAACATGGGCGTGAGCGATTTTCCAAAGAAAAACAGCGGAAAGTTCCCGATGGCATAGCGAAGTGCACTCGATGTCTAGGCCAACGGCACGCCAGGAGAAGTTGTCCAGCTAGTGATTCCGTGTGCAATAATTGTGCAAAGAAAGGACACTGGGACAAGGCGTGTCGAAGCCAACCCAAAGACTATCACAACAAACGAATTAACGAAGTCTCCCGCCAAGAAACCGAAGAAAGCTCATCCGAAGATAATACCTACTTTTTGGGCGAACTTGTAAATCTCGACGCGATTAGTAATTCCTCCAACAAGTCTTGGTACGTCATTATCGAAACCAACAATGAAAAATTCGAGTTTAAAATTGACAGCGGCGCTGACGTCACCGTAATGCCTTACACATCATATCAACAAAGTAAAATACAGCCAAATCTTAGACCTACGAAGAAAATCCTCATGGAACCGTGCAAGTACAAAATGGACAGTAAAGGAACATTTTTAGCACAGTTACTCCACGAAAACAGCGCCACCAGAGAAGAAATCTTTGTCGTTAACGGGTTAGAAAGACCACTATTGGGACGACAAACAGCTCAACGTTTCAAGTTAATCAATCGTGTTGACGCGCTTAACAGCAGTGATATGAAGCAACGCATCAAAGAAAAGTACCCCAACCTTTTCAACGGCCTGGGACAAATGAAAGATCACGAATACGAAATCAAACTTATGGAAGATGCAAAACCTTTTGCAGTTACCGTCCGCAGACAAGTCCCAATTCCACTACGCAAAGAAACTGAGGCAGAACTACAAAGAATGGAATTCTAATTCTAATTCTAATTACAAGTTCTTTGATAACTGTAGCCCTTCAGCAAAAGCTAGTTTTCAAGGGACCGTTAAAACTAAATTGACAGGATTTAACAAATGAGAATATGAACAAAACACAAAAGACTATAACATACTACGAGATTTCACTCGTAAAATTTAAAGTACATATATTAACCTAATATGTTCATGCCTGTTTGGTTCTCAGAGACATCCTAAATCTATTTTATTACCATTACTCATCGTACTTTCTAATAAAATGCCCACAGTTGCATTGTCAATGGCGACTTTCTCCCTCCAAATTGTTAAAGTAATTATTAATGATGGTCTCGAAACTTCTCAAGGAGAGTTGCTCATGATCATTGACAACGTCACCTGGGAGATTGTTCCAGGAGGAAACCCCCCGGTATGAAAAATATTTTTTCAGTATTTTTTAAGTAATTCAGTATTAGGTTTTTCTTGATATAGAATAACTTACGGTCGTCACTCCTTAGCGAATACGTACTATTGTGGGTAATATTGAACATGTCTGACATATAATCTGTCAGTTTGCCTTGTAAGGCCTTAAATGTCATGGTCAATTCGCGTTTTTTAAGTTTTTTTTTCTATTGGTTCCCAGCCTAAGTTGTTAAATATTTCGTGTGAACGTATTTCATAGTTTGATCCCGTAATTATTCGAGCCGCTCTTTTTTGCAATTTGTATAACTTGTCGATGTGTGTGCGGCTACCGTCATTCCAGACGTTTGAGCAGTTAGTAAAATGGGGTAAAACTAGCGAGTTGTAGATGTCAATTAATGCGTTTTGAGTTACAAAACATTTTGCTCGTTTCAATAAGGCAATAGAATGAGATAGTTTTTTACACTGTATATCGTTATTTTCATTCCATTTAAGTTCTTCGTCTAACGTAATCCCCAAGACTTTCTTACTTGTCACCTGATCTATAGTGTGGTTGCCATTTAGTATGAGCGGGTTTTCTGAGAATTGTTTCAGTTTTCTTTCGGAGGCTACCAACATAAACTCTGTTTTCTTAACATTTAGAGTTAACTTATTAGCCTCTAGCCAACTATTGACCATACATAGGTCACTATTTATCTTACTTTCTACGTCTGCAGGCGACACACCAGTACTTGATATGTTTGTATCATCTGCAAACATAGAGGTTTGTGTTTGATTAAGGCAATTGGGAAGATCATTTATATAAAGCGAAAATAATAGCGGTCCCAGGTTGAATCCTTGGGGAACCCCGCATGTTATCTTATTTAGTTGAGACTCAGCTGCTTGCACTGTGCATGTTTGCATTCTATCGGTTAAATAAGATTGGAATAACTTAAGAGCAACTCCTTTGATTCCATATAGTCATAATTTTGCCAAAAGGATTTGTGGTTAACCGTATCAAATGCTTTTTTCAGGTCCAGGAACAAGACTCCATTTATTAGACCTTTGTCAATATTGAGTAGATATTTGTTAGTAATATGTAGTAGAGCAGTTTCAGTAGAGTGAAATTTGTGAAAGCCGGATTGTTGTTTTGTGATTATCTTATTATCTTCTAGGAAGGAGATTAATTGACCAAAACTGAGTTTTTCTAGAGTTTTTGCAATACACGAAATCACAGAGATTGGTCTATAGTTCCCACATTCACTCCTGTCACCTTCCTTATAAATTGGAGTTACTTTGGCTAATTATAAATCGTCAGGAAAAGTACCCGTTGCCAAAACTAGATTGAAGATATAAAGTAATGTCTCACAGAGAGTGTTACCTGCAGCTTTTAGTAATTTGATTGAAATTTTATCAGGTCCTGCTACTTTGCCTGACTTTGAACTATTAAGAATGTTGGACAGATCTTCTGCAGAAATTTGGTTAAAGGTGAATTGACTGTTGCAAGGGGTGACAAAGTGAATGGGGATTTAAATTGTTTATAGATATAGAATCAGCTAGTTTAGGTCCAATCCCACAAAAATACTCATTTAGGCCATTGGCTATGTTTCCATTTCCAGTAACTATTTGTCCATTGATTTTAAGTTGATTAATGGTTGTTGTTTTAGACCTCCTACGGTATTTAGTAATTTATTAATGTATTTCCAGCCATCTTTACTCTTATTACAATTTTCAAGTTTTGTTTTGAAGTAATGTGTTTTTACATTTCTAATGAGATTGGTAACTTTATTTTTACATCTTTTATATGCTTCGTGGTATGAGGCAGAGTTAAGTTTAACTGCCTTCTTCTTAAGGAAGTCTCTGTGATAACTTAGTTTTTTAATTTCACTGTTTAACCATGGGCAAGGCTGACTTCTGACCCTTCTAGACCGACATGGTGCATGAACATCAATGGTCTGAAGAAAAAGGTCCTTCCATTCTTGCCATGCAATATTGGGTTCTAGGTTAAATGTGAAGTCCTCCTATCAATGTACACGAAGTCCGCTCATTCTAAGGAATGGTCAACCAGTTTAGCATATTTGCCACCAATCTTGCCGATCTAACGAAACCCATCCGAGAGCTTCTATTCAAAACCAACGTATGGACTTGGGTACCTCCGCAGCAGGATGCATTTAACAAAATCAAGATTTCACTAACTTCAGTACCCGTACTTACATTGTATGACACCAGCAAAGAAACAAAGACCGCAGCGGATGCATCTTCTTATGGTCTTGGAGCTGTTTTATTGCAAGAAGAAATACCGGGCACATGGAAACCAGTATCATTCATATCCAGATCTATGACGGCAACCGAGTCAAAGTACGCACAAATAGAAAAGGAAGCGTTGGCGGTTACGTGGGCACGTGAACGCTCAAGCAATTTCATCATGGGAAAATCGATTATAGCGGAAACCGACCACAAACCACTGGTACCTCTTTTAACCAAACATACGATCGATAAGTTACCACCGAGATTGCAACAATACAAGATGCGATTGATGAGATTCCACCTAAAAGAAGTTCGACATATAGCAGGCAAGCAACACTACACTGCCGACACTCTGTCAAGAAAAATACCAATGCAACAACCATCGCAAGCAACCATCGCCGAAAATGACATGAACACCTACATTTCAAGTGTGATCAACCTTTCCAGCATCGAATGCGAAGGTAAAGGAAATTCAACAATCACAAGATCAGGACGAGATATGCAAGAAACTCAAGACATGCTGTTTATAACAATGGCCAAACGTCTTGAAACTATGCTGTCAAGTACGTGCAGAACTGACCATCGTTAATGCATTACTCATAAAAGGAACACTATTAGTAATTCCACCTAGTTTACAACGTCAAACCCTTGATCAAATACACGAGGGACATCAAGGCATATCTAAATGTAGATAACGAGCCAAAATATCAGTCTGGTGGCCAGGAATCAGCACACAGATAAAAGCTATGGTGGAACACGGTAAGACATGTCGCAAATCCCGACAACCCTTTACCAGAGAGACCATGGTACGTAATTGCAACCGACCTGTTCGAGCTGAAGAAGAATACATACCTCCTCATCATAGACTATTATTCACGTTATGTGGAAGTCATAGCACTACGCAAGAATACAAGTTCAGTCGCTGTGATCCAAGCCCTGAAAACCATCTTCGCTAGACATGGAATCCCGGACGAAGTACGTTCAGACAACGGACCTCAATACTACTGCAAAGAATTTGCTCAGTTCACAAAAGAATGGGGATTCAAACACACCACCAGCAGTCCTAGATATCCCAATCCAACGGTGAAGTGGAATTCGCAGCATGAACGGTGAAAGACATCATGAAGAAAGAGGATGATCCAACCAAAGCATTATTAGCATACAGGGCCACACCATTGGCTAGTGGATACTCACCAGCTGAGCTCCTGATGGGAAGAAAGATCAAGTCAACAATACCGATCATGCCGAAGCAGCTGACGCCTAGTCTGCCACAGAAAAAGCAGTTGAGAAAAAAGGAAGAAGAATATAGATTGAAGCAGAAGAATATCTTTGACAGCCGTTACAAAGTTAAGCAGTTAAAAGCACTACCATCAAGTGCAATAGTTTACATTACGGGCATGGATTGTATGGGTAGAGTCATCAAACCGTCAAAGGAACCACGATCGTATCTAGTAGATACACCTAAATCAGTAGTGAGACGAAACAGGGTACAGTTACGAAACATTCCAATGGACACCGATCAGAAGCAGAACGAACAGAAAATAACACCACGTTTAAACGTAAATAATCGACCAAGAAGAATAATAAAACTTTCCTTGAAAGCAAGAGAAAACCTTGGACTTCAATGAACTTTTTAAGACATACAATACAGTTTAAAGAAGCAGAACAATAACTTTGATATTTGGTTAATTAACCCAAAAAAGGGAGATGTAGTGTGACACTTATTAATATTAACTTAAGGACTAACTAAATAATTAGAGCATACATATAAATAGCGGATGGAAGGTAATAAAGGGGCTCTTTTACAATAACAACACAATAGCCCCTATCAAAAAGAAGTGGTCTTTCACCTTACCCTTTCTTCAGAAACAGTCGCTAGTAAAGTAGACTTTACTACCTAAAATAGATAAAAAAACCTGTTGACTTAGTATTGCCAATTCGTGGTAGCTACACGTAAGAAACACGCATGCTTTATATGTTCATGGTATTTATACCTACATGGCTGCTGCCATGGGCGGGAAATTTGGTTTGACTCCCATAGAGATCATATATTAACTAGAGAGTGTTGTACCCAAATGTCTCTCAACCGCAGGTAACAAATTGAAAGGCCGCCATCTTGGATAAATTCGGGGTAAACCACTTCACTTTTGTCCATTGTTTTTTCTTTTTTAAATGATAAGAATACGAAGCAATTAACGCAAAAATCGGGATTTTCTTTTCACTACATGCACCGTTCTTAATTACGGTGAACAGGTGAAGCCAAATATGGCGGACATGGAGGTGATTTTTGCACGTCAGTTTCATTTCCCTGCGCGGTTTTGAACTTCAGTTCCAGCATAGTAAAAAGCTATAGTTTATGTCACAGTCCCAAACATGTTCTCATGAAACTAGGTTTATGGGACAGGTTACGCTAAACTCACCAAAAGACGATTATATGGTGACGGAACGAGGAACGAGGTTGTATGGTGACAATTATAAACGATTTATAACAAAATCCTGATTTTTATCTTTGTCATTACCAACTAAATATTCTGTTACAAGTAAACACGGGAACAGGAAGCAGTTGACCACGTACATGCACATGCGAGAAGTCTGCACAAATCTCCTCCTGTAAATCGAGGTCCTGGTTTAAGAAAATTTCAGTGTTGCACCTTTTTATATTAAGGCCTCGAGGATCAGTTGACTTTGATTGAAGAAGGTGCTTTTCGTTAAACAAATGCTACAGGTGGCCAAATGTCAAAACTATGGCTGCTTAGCTAATAGTTCTGGTTTTCATGTTAATGGGCATCCCGAGGCGATGACGTGTCCAAGACGTAACCCATACTACGGGCTCATGCCGCGGGAACATTCATTCCGAATGGACATCCTGGCTCATAAGGCGCGGATTTTCGGGCCGACTGATAACAACTGTTAGGTTAAACATTGTAATTTAATATTTCCTAAAGTTAGTTTTATTCAATCACGTGTCATGGTCACATGAACACTTCTATATATCATTTAATCTGCATGCTGTTGTAGTGAGTTGAGCACATGTAATGCTAAGGTGAACTGCAAATAAACTTCTTTTTAATAAATTGTGTGCTATATATATATCTATCCACCGTCATGAGTTTAACAGGTTATGGGCCCAGTAACAGCCGCCTAGTTTTCGATGGTGATGAACGAAAGTATGAGTTATGGGAAGTAAAATTTCTTGGATATTTACGACTCAAGAAGCTGAACAAAACAATTTTGACGCCGTTGGCTCTCGACGCTGAATTGGCACAAAGAGAAGCAGACGCTGTGAAAAATGCAGACGTATTTGCTGAACTTATACAAGTACTAGATGACAGAAGCTTATCGCTTGTTATTCGGGACGCAGCTGACGATGGAAGAA
>JBAHVQ010223339.1:0-10891 GCA_036872915.1 Nanipora kamurai
TGATTTAGCCTCAGGATATTGGCAGGTGAAAGTTGCAGAGAAGGATCGCGCAAAGACGGCATTTGTTACACCACAGGTGCAGTTTGAGTGGTTGGTAATGCCATTCGGTCTAACAAATGCCCCAGGAACTTTCCAACGTTTAATGAACATGGCACTTCAAGGTTTAATATGGAAATACTGCCTTGTTTATTTGGATGACATACTGATATGGTCTAACAGTTTTGACGAGCATCTTAATCGGTTACGTACAGTCCTTGAACGCCTCAGAACTGCTGCTGTTAACCTGAAACCTAAAAAGTGCCATTTCTTGAAGAAGCGTGTGAGTTTTCTTGCCCATATTATATCCAGTAAGGGGATTGAGACAGACCCTTAAAAGATAGCGGAATTGCATAATTGGCCTACCCCAGCAAACGTGAAGGAACTCCATAGTTTTCTTGGACTTGCTGGATATTACCGCAAATTTTGTCAGAGGCTTTTCCGTGACTGCAGAACCTCTCTATCGGTTGTTAAGGAGGAACTGTACTTTTCAGTGGAGTGAGGATCAAGAGAACGCCTTTCAAACATTGAAATGGCAGCTTTGTAACCCTCCTGTTCTTGCCTATCCATCATTTGGACCTAGGGCAGGACGCTTCATATTGGATACAGATGCCAGTGCCGACCATGGCATTGGAGCAGTTCTTTCACAAGAACAGTCAGATGGATCAGAACGAGTAATTGCGTATGGCAGCCGCTCTCTCCATGCCTCAGAAAAGAATTACTGTGCGACCCGACTGGAGATGCTAGCCCTGGTGGAATTGATCGACCATTTTAGATACAATTTACTGCGATGTAAATTCTTGCTCCGAACGGAGCATCAAGCCCTAAAGTGGCTGTTAACTTTCCGAGAACCACAGGGGCAAGTCGCCAGATGGCTAGAACGCCTCCAAGAGTACCACTTCGATGCGGAACATTGTAAAAAACATTGTAATGCTGACGCCTTATCCAGACGACCTCGATGTCGCTTCAAACATGGTGATTGTCCTTCTTGCAACCCAAATCAACGACTGTGTAGGGAGAACCAGGTCCCTGGAGTATCGGCAGTCATTGATAGTCTGAAGAAAGACACTGATATTTCATGTTCGCCTATGGGGTGGGAACCGAAACACCTTGCTCATGCTCAGAGTAAGGATGCGGACGTTGGTCCTGTATTACAACGACTACTTCAAGGAGACGGAAAACCCTCACAAGCAGATTTGCAGGGATTGAGTCCAGTGACCCGAGCTATTTGGGCCCAGTTTGAATTGCTTCAAGTGGTAAACGGAGTGCTTTATATCAACCAGCAAGGATCCCGATTATCCAAGCGTAGAGTCATCCTTTCCTCTGTTCTAGTCAAACCAGCCTTAGAGATGTTGCATTATGGCCTAACGGTAACCATTTAGGGACTGACAAGACGTTAGAGAAGATGAAAGCTCGCTTCTGGAGACCAGGACTGTTCACAGCTGTCCGCGAGTACTGCCGCAATTGCGTTACTTGTGCAGCTTGCAAGTCGTCAAGGAGGCCCGAAGCACCCCTGAAAGTAATGGCCAGTGGTTATCCAATGCAACGAGTTCACATGGATATCGTCGGTCCATTACCCCGAAGTAAGAAAGGAAACAAATATATCTTAACTTTGGTGTGTTCTTTTACTAAATGGGTAGAAGCTTACCCATTGCGGAATCAGCGAGCGGTCACTTGTGCTCGAGCATTAGTCAAACATTGGGTTTGTCATTACGGTGTTCCAGAGAGTATCCACTCGGATCAGGGACGAAACTTTGAGTCCAATGTGTTTCAAGAGATGTGCAAGTTACTCCAAATGAAGAAGACTCGAACAACCGCATACCACCCGCAGGGAAACGGGTAGGTGGAAAATTTCCATCGAATTCTGAAGGCATTACTGAAGACATGGCTAAAAGAGAGTCACAACCGATGGGATGAACACCTCGACTACTGTTTAATGGCTTACAGAAGTAGCGTTCACAGCTCAACTGGTTATTCACCCTACAAACTCATGTTTGGCAGAGAAATTTCAGTACCTCTCGATATTATGATGACAGACGAAGAACCTGGGGAAGAAACAGAAGAACGGCAAGATGGACAGTTTGTCGCCGACCTGGAAGATCATCTCACACAGGCATATCGAGAAGTGCGAACCCAGTTAGGAGTTGCTCAACGAAGACAAAAGGAAACCTACGACAGATGAATAAAGGAGAAACAATTTCAGCCAGGAGACAGAGTACTGTTATTCAGCCCCCACCTTAAACCTACTGAAGCCTCTAAATTCCACCGTCTGTGGACAGGCCCTTACACCATCCAAGAGAGAATCTCTTACGTGACGTACAAAGTCAAGAAGGAAGGCGCTGCTAGAGCTCATTCAAAGATCGTCCATTTCAACAACCTAAAGCCATTGAAGAAGCTTTGTCAGCTTATTAATGAAGAGGATAACCGAGAAACCGCGGAAGACGAAATTACAGCAGATGATTCCGAAGATGAACTTGTTATAGCTATTGATCTAGATATTCAGGACATTTTGAGTCCGGTCAGCCAACCAAAAGAGAAGGAAAGAGAGGATCTGGGACAAAATCAACCTGAGGTGCAACATTCAGAAACATCTATCCATGAAGAAGAGGTAAGCGACAGTGAGCAAGAGCCGCTATTAGACGAGGTAAAGCAGAGCCAGCGACCCGTCCGTCAGCGCAGACCCCCAAATTGGTTTGGGGACTATGTTGTAAACCTGGTGAATGCAGCCAAAGAGGCGTCAAAGAAACGCCGAAACATTGTTTGTTAAAGTTTTGTTTTGTTTTGTTTGACTAGGATTAATGATTTTACTGTAATGGCTTTATTGTACGAGAACGAACCAGAAGGTTCATCCTCACATAGCGAGGGAAATTGTGAACGAGTGACAAACCGGAAGCCAATGACTCGGGAATCGCAAAAAAGGAGGGGAAGGAAGGACCGGACAGATAACACGTGAATGTTTTTGACTTCTACATAGTGTAGTGTAGACTAACCAAGAAAAAGCTGAAGTTAATAAAATATCGAAAGATTACAGCGAATCGAACACAATCGAATCACGATACTGATTGGAAAATACAACCAAATGGAAATTACGCTTTCGTAGTATTTTTCAAACACAACCGCATAATGTTTACCGTAAATAACACTACCAACGGGTAAATCACATTCTCGATAAACGTTTACAATCATCTCTTCCGAAATAACATCATGTAAAGATTTACTGATCAAAATATCATTCCACAACATTTTATTTTCGCATTGACAAACGCTAAGCAATAAAGCGACAATGAAACAACAATTTTTCACATTAGGATACTTATCATATTCTACCAAATAAGAACCTTGTTTAATGCAACGATTGTATTTTTTAGCAGCTACATTATTACCACGAGGTTCTATACCCCCACCGTCTTCCATTCCTTTATTTAAATGCTCATACAGTTTTTGCGTTTTGTTTTTTTTTTTCGCTAATGGGTTTCTTACACGTCCGTGTTTAAATGTTGTAATAAGAACCTTAGTTTTAAACCCCTGTTTTGGAATAGTTTGATGACTATTAATAAATTTCTCTAATGTATTTAAAAAAAGATCAACATTCCACAAATTAAAGGATATAACAGCTGTTGAAAAAGGACAAATAGGAAAAGCAGTAAAGAAAAATCAAATATAATCATTTTCATGCTTAATTTGAGCATAAGCACGGTTCATTATGTCTTTGAATAATTCTCTCACAATCTTTAAAAATCTATTAAATTAACAGATGGATTTGGTTTTACTTCAACAGAATATACATTATTGATGATTTTGAACAATTCATTATATTGCGTACCCACAAAAGTAATATGAAAATTCTTTTTATATTGCTTATTTGGTTGCAATTTTCCCTTAATCAAACTTACAAGTTCATTCAGTTCTTTTTTCTTCAATTCAATACTCGAATCACCCATGTTCTTTTTCTTTTTGTTCAAAAGATAGATATGAGGTTTCACATTTACGATAGCAACAACAACAATAAAGCAACAACCTCTGCTTTAATGAAGTATAACACGATACCGATTCCTTTTTATTACTTTCGTCTGCCAATCTATCCACGGTATCAACATTAACTTGATTCGAATCTGAAATAACAATACAATTGCATTTAATAAAAGGCATAGCAGAACCGTCAGGACAAAGCGAACTGAACATTATGGTACTCTGCGTACCTCACACGCTGATGTCCAAATTTATTATATGAACCCAACAACTCAAAAACCAGAATGTCGTTACACATTACAGGATGATTGTGATGATATCATCATCAGCATCAAACTTTTTCAAGAATGTATTCGCGATTTCATTCAATGTGATGTGCTACAGTAGTTGCAATGTGAACAGTTCTGGGGCATTTTTTTGTCTCATCCTAAAATTTTATCAAAATTTTTAAAACCTCAAATTTTATTGAAATGTTATTAAAATTTTGATAAAATTCTAAAATATTTCCGAAAAATGCGCCGAATTTCCGCACATTTTTTTCAATAATTTCAGCATTTTAAAAATTTCACCAAATTTTTTTAAAGTGTACGCGAGCGAAGCATGCGTACGGTTCAAAATTCGCCACCGGCAACCTCTGACGGTTTTGTACACATTTTAGCAATCTCTGACGGTTTTGTACACATTTTGATCACTTCCAGGAATTTGTTAACGTTACCAAGAATTTCAATCACTTTCGGGATTCCCCACATTTTTCTCGCATTTTCTTCTTTTGGTCCGTTTACTAATTTCAACAAACGTTTAGAACCTTTGGTACGCTTTCACCTTCGGTTCAACGCTCACTACGTTCGCTTCGCGTCTTTTTCTATTTTATTTGTAGTTATCTTTGCTTTCTCAGAGGACATCTTATAGTATAATGTAGGTTTTATTCACAATTACCTTAAAGCAGGTAGTGCCATGCATGGCACTTTATTTGCATAGATATTTTGTCAGTAGCTAGTGCCACGCGTGGCACTTTATTTGCATAGATGATCTGTCAGCAGGTAGTGTTACGCGTGGCACTTCATTTGCATAGTTGAGTAGAATTATCTTACAAGTATCTTACGGCAGGTAGTGCCACGCATGGCACTTTATTTGCATAGATGATCTGTCAGCAGGTAGTCTTATGCGTGGCACTTCATTTGCATAGATGAGTGGAATTATCTTACAATTATCTTACAGCAGGTAGTGTTACGCATGGCACTTCATTTGCATTACAACATTTTACTGACTATTCCAGTAGGACTGTAGGTCTGCGTGGCTAGACCGCTCACGGTCATTTTTATAAGTCTTTTTAACTTGTAAAATAAATGGGAAGTTGTTTAGGAACAGCAAATGAAGCTTCATATAATAGCAAGTATCCATTAAATTATCAAAAACAGAGCCAAAACGCGTTTAAGTTTCACACAAGCCCCGATTTTGGTATGAAACAAGTAGGTTTTGGAATAAGGTTTCAACAAGAGAAAAGCGCGAGAATTCATTTTGAAAATGAAAATCTACATCTTGAAAAAATTAAAAAGATGGAGAGCGAAGACAAGATTGTTGATAAATTTATTCAAGATAAAACTAAATAAATAAAGAGATAAGTTTATTTTATCGCTATCAAGACACAGAGGGAATGTCAAGCAAAGACAAACACGAAGAAGAAGAGAAATTAAAAGAGTATTTGTCTAAAAAAGAAGGTGGAACTGTAACTGCCGATTTAATTTCAAATAATTTTACAGCCAAAGGTACAGCTACAATTTCCAATGCATTAATTACAAATACAAACGTATCGAATAACACAAATTTAAATAATGTTTCTATGTCAAATGCAACGGTTACGAAGAATCCTACAAATAATTTAGACGTTGTAAATTTAAATTATATAAACACTTTGTTTTTTGAGACTTTAGTTTTAAACATGTTAAGATATGATAAAGGAGCATTAGGACTTTATTATTTAAGGAACGATCGATCGGCAGAGGAACTGTATATCGGACCTGGTGTAAAAATTTACAAAATATATGACAAAACTTTAAATGACAATGATCTAATTCAATCAAACAATACTTATAAACTAGAAATTTGTACTAAATCAGATCGGGTAAATAATCGATATTTTATGATTTTTAGAGGAAATGATTATTTATTATCAGATTTAACTTTAGCTCCAATATCTAACACACCAAATGTTGTAACATTTTTTGAAGTTTATGAAAGAACCAGCAATGCTGCTAGTAATGGTGATCATATAAGGAACTGTCTATTCAGACAAAACGATAGATTCGTTGGTTTTTCTATTGGTGGTACATTAATTGTTTCAAGATCATCGTCTGATACAGTGAATGGGGACCGTTATGGTGGATTAAAGTTTAAATATAAAACTAAAGCTGACGCAGGTGAATTATCTACTTGGATATGTTTATCTGTTCAGTGGAATAGTGAGGGTTCTTATTCTCAAAGGTCAAATAAAAGTATGGTTTATTGCAATGCACAAAAATTATACAATTTTACATCTAGTATTTCTAGATTTGCAGATAAAATGCAAATTGGTTCTTTAAAAGCTTAAGGTACAAGTACTCGGTTTTCAACTTTAGCTTGGAATTCTAGGGGGAGAGGATATTTCATCGGTGATATTGCATTTTTAGCTTGGTATATGGGAGAATTTAGTGAGACAAAAATTAAAACGGTGCATAAATTATTATGTGAAAAATGGTTTAAAATTGATCATGTACCTATAAATTTGTAAGTCTTAATAGCAAACCGCAAAGCGACCAAGGCTCTGTTTTAATAATGGTTTTAAGACTTTTTAACGGTTTCATCGGCAAAGAGCGTCGGAGACGCGCGGGACAAAGCCCCTCTGTCCACTCCGCGGTCACTGGGTCCCTTCAGGTCCACACCTTTGTTACGGTGTTTTATCACATATTTTCCTACTATTATACCACCACTTACAATGCCTAAATAAGGCGCAATCTTTTCCACTATACATTTGACATCCCTCTTTAATAGTTGATCTTTTTGCAGCTGATTATCCATTTCTTCACTGCTTTCTATGGCATGCAAACCACCCATTAAATTTGCAAATTTTGGTATTAGTAAGTCTGTCAAAAAGCAATTTGCCTTGTCTCTCTGTTTTGTCTCATATTCTTCATCGATTTTTAAAATCTGCTTGTTGCTCGTTTTAACTATGGTTTTTACACTTTTTTTGACTTTTCCATCTTCCGACAATTTTATCAAATGTTGTCTTTTTTTCTCAATATCACTCACGACTTCATTAATGTTTTCAAGATTTTCATCGGCGAAGAGTGTCGGAGATGCGCGAGGCAAAGCCCCTCTGCCCTCGCCGCGGTCAATTGTTTGGTTTCCTTCCATTTATTTAATAATTTTTTATTTTATTCCAACACATGACCATACGGATGTCTCAAATTAATAATCACTTTGGAGTGTTTATTTTCTTTTAGATCTTTTTTATCTTTTTGAGTTCTCTTATATTTGTTATTCCAGAAGAATCATTAATTATCGCTTTCATGTCCGTTTTGTTTGGATTGTAAAAAGCACACCAATTTACTGATATTCTCTCTGTATGGTTTTGCAATTGATGTTAATTGTTGGGTGATAACAATTGTGCTTAAGCCATAATGTCTCGCGGAAAATCCCAATTTTGCCAGCTCTGACGTTCTATTTTTAACAGATTGCCCACTTGCACAATCATCTAAAATAATTAAAGAATTTGTGCCAATTGCATAGTTACCTATGGATTTCAGCTGTTGTTCCACATAATCTTGATCGCACGGTATAACTATAAAATTTTCATCATCTAGATATTTCCATTCAACA
The DNA here is from genome assembly GCA_036872915.1 of Nanipora kamurai. Classification (NCBI taxonomy): domain Eukaryota; kingdom Metazoa; phylum Cnidaria; class Anthozoa; order Scleralcyonacea; family Helioporidae; genus Nanipora; species Nanipora kamurai. Next base: position 7,861 of record JBAHVQ010223339.1, read on the forward strand.
TATGTCTTGCTGTAAACAAATGTAAGACAAATTAAGAAAATATAGTCAAAATGTTGATAATATTCTCGCTCCAGCATCTCCAATAGATACCACGTCTTGCCACAGGCAGTCATACTGACAATGATCGTGTTAAAATAGCTTTGCTGTCCGCTACGCGGTTTTATTCGCTTTCATCAGTCATTTGTTTTTAGTATTGTATTGAAGCTGAATCTTTATTTACAATATTTAAAAGTCCATCCGACAAAACAAAAATTTTACAAATTACATTTGCAGTTGTTGCCTTTTTAGTAATTTCTAACAAAAGTCCAGATTGTGTATTTACTAATCGTTTTCCGTGACCTGTCGCAAACTCATCATTAACACTTCTCAAATCTGTAACTAATGCAAATTTATTTTTGAAAAAGTTTCTAAGAGTTAAATATTGTTGTTCTTCACCAAAGTGTTTAAAAACTGTTGTGGCTTCTTCCCAAAACCTAGATTTCGGGATTCCCTGACTATAAATAGAGTTTGGAACTCCTTCTGCAGTCACTTTTACACTTTCAAGATTTTGGTAAACAAATTCTTCACTGTCCGTTAAAGTTCTATTTTTAAACAAAAGAACAACTGCTCACATACTTTTTCTTGGTATATTTATAGATAACCGACGGGTTGTTGAATCTTTATCCCATTCCTCTGTCTTCATTAAGGTTACATGCTCATAACTTAGAGATCTTCCAATTGTGAATCCACTTATGACCTCACCAACCAAATCTTGATTTTCCACAGTTTCATACTCCAATTCCAGGTTTTCCAAAGTGTAACCTGCAACTTTTTGACTAGTTTGTACAACCATAATGTCTCTTGCTTTTGGTAATGTTATAACAAACTGGAAATTATTATACATTTGTTGTGGAGCGTAGAATCCGTGATCTTGTAGAATTTTTCCAAGTTTAAGTTTTTTGTTTTGTTCCATAGGTGTCAAACATAAGTTTATCAGAAGTTTTTGAATCATTTCCAGACGTTGCACCAGAGTCGTCTTTAGATATGAGTTTTCTTAGATTTTTGCCTCCAATTCTATATTCTATCATATTTGCACACTCTTTGTCTATTTTCAACAAATCTTTGTAAGCACCCGAGACTTTCTCCTGTGTTGTCATAGACAATTTCACGAGCAAACTTAACAACAAGTCTTTCTACCAGCAATTGGCTTAAATTATTTAAAAACCAAGATTTTGCATTTGCATTTTTAAAGTGAAACATGAGGTAAAACGAATCTAGCACTAAACAAGAATCACTTTTTACCTTTTGTATATCAACATAAATTTTTTCTCCAGAACTTGCTTTATTGGGGTTAAAAGTGACCACATGTCTTGCTCTTGTTCCTTTGATTTCTGACATTTTTAGTCTTCTAAAACCAGGTTCCAATTCTTCTGTTCTTGTAAGCATTCTTATTTATTTATAGTGTATTTTTAAAATTTTGTTTTCTTTTTGATTCATGTCTTCGTCTGTATTCTCCATATAAAAAATAGGTTAGCGGAATTGCTAAAATCCATAAATTTTGTGCTAAAAGTCCAACCCCTTTAGCGCCCCACGACAAAATTGTTGCTAATAAATTTACAATTGGTCCAAGCAAAGGCCACAGCTTTTTGCCAATATTTTTAACAGCTTTTGCAAAATCTCCTAATGCGCCTGCTCCTTGTTTTAACACTTTTCTTCAGCCGATAATAACAGTTGTTATCATTCCAGCTATGGAAATTGCAATTGCACCCAGCCCCACAAGATTTTCTTTTGCCCAGGTTTTAAATTTTTGTAATCTATTGACATCTTCTTCTTGTTGCTGTCTAATTTCTTCTTTTTCCATCTATTGAAGGGTTCTATCTTTAGCTTATCTAAGACCAATAATTCTTTCGTCTAATTCAAAAAGTCACTGGAGGTCTTCATAAATTACAGCTGCGCTGCCCGCTACGCGGTTTCTTTGTTCTATAGTTTTGTTTATAGTGTCTTGAAAGTGGTCTGCTAGAATTCTAAGATATTTTGTTCTGGTTGATTTATTAATACTTCTTGGGGGGCTCAATACACCTCCTAATTTTCTATTTTCTTCCGACGACAATCCTGGGATTGGTGTAGTGTCTGGAGCTGTATCAACCATTGGTAAAATTTTAACAGTCTCATCTCTATCTTGTTGTTCTATTTGAATTTCATCTATCAATTGTTTAAACTGTGTAACAGCTTCCTTTGCAACTTTTGCTTCTTTATATTGTAATACGCCGTTAGAATCTCTTTTAAGTACTATTTGCGGTTTCCCACGTTTGTTTCTACTATCTAATGATTTAAACGTTATATTGTTATTATTTGTTTTATCAGTGTTGAGCAATAACTCGATTGTTTTATCATTATTAAGATTAAGCTTAAAACATTCATTTTTTATATCTTTTCTTACAAAGTTTTTAATAGCAAACCTTGTTTCATTTTCAGGTCTCTCTGGTGTGATAAAGGTCGTTTCCCCAAACGTGAAGCACTGTGCCTTTTTTCTTTGATATGGTCAATGTAGTCAATCCTCTCGCTGACATTATTTAGATTATTATCATCGTCACGCTCGCTTTGCTCGCTTCTCAACAAATCTAAACGTTTTTGTACAAGATTATCATATTCATTGTCTAATTCTTCCTCATTCATATTTTCATACTGGTTTTGCCAGCCCGTTTCACGGTCTGGATATTTTTTATCCATATCTTTCATTTCAAAATCTTCAAATCAACCTATATTTATATTTTATTTATTTTTTACAAATCTTTTACATCTTTTTCTGGAATCCAAGAATTGTGTTTAGAATCATATCCTGACCATTTTACCAAGACCATATTTTCCCCATTAACTTTTTCAATATATTTTCAACTCAATAAAAATTATCTTCTTGCTCATAAAATTTTCCAATTCTTGGCGTGCACGTGACGTCACAGTCAAATGCATTTTTAGATTTCCGCCATGTTGGAGTCCCTCGATCTCTATAATTAGTATGCAAATGTTTGCCAGATCTCCATTATTTTGCTTT
>JBAHVQ010223360.1:0-10887 GCA_036872915.1 Nanipora kamurai
GTCCCTGCTTTTAATTAGAGGAAACAGGGCATTAAACCATTTTCCAAAGCCCTTTTCCTCTACAAAACGCTTGATCCCGGTTGCGGTTTGAATAGTAAGTGCAACTTTTTTAGATATGCTGACACACCATTTAAACTTGTTGCGAATTTGCTCCAATTTAAACGGAAATCCTGGATGTCTCGTTTTCACCTGCTCCAACACTTGCTTGTTGATTGCCTATTATTTGTAAATATAAGCTTTCGCTTATAATTTTTGTTGTTTACAATAATGTCGACCATATCATCAATGTGTTCTTGACCCCTTAAACATCTTCTGCTCGATGATTTTTTTGTGTCTTCATCATCTATAGCCTCGATCGGCTTAAACTGGAAAAAGCAATTGTTGCAGTACCCAACGCTTGCCAGCCTTCTACTTCTTCGTTTTTTTCCTCAACTGAGCAAGCTGAACACGATTGCAAACATACATTTTGCATTTAATACATTTGTATTTTGTCACAGTTTCACATTCAACACATGGTTGTTGTTTGCCCGCCATCTTTGAAATACGTAATTCGTGGGACACACGAAGTAGAAAGCGTTGACTTGTGGGATAGAAATCTAATTTTAATAATTTATGAATTTTGTTCAACGCGACGGAACTTCAACGTGTAAACTGCTGTCGCATTTCTGTCGAATTATGCGACGGAGGTTGTCGCATAATTTGACAGCGTCACATTTAATGCAACGCGTCGAATAAGATCAGTTTAGACGTCGCATTTCCATCGCATTAAATTCGATGGAAATTCGACGTAATAAAACAGGCCTTAGATTGAGAAAAGCAGCTCCGGTTACTTTACCTGCATCCATTGAGGCCAGAATTTTGTCAGTTTTGTGAATTAAAGCAGCATCTGTTAATCTTTTAGCCCGAAAACCAAATTGCTCCATGGCAAGGATGTTGTTAGTAAGAAGATATTCATATAATTGATCGTAAACTGCTCCCTCAAGTGATTTATTGGTCTGTAATTATTTACATCTGTCCGATCGCCTTGTTTGTGAAGTGCTTTTCTTCTTGGCCCTGCTGATTGTGCAACTTTGAAGTCAAAAAATCCCCTGTTAACAAAATTTTGTAATTTGTAGGAACGTTTAACAAGCTTTTCTCCAATTCTTTGACACTTCGATCTAAAGGAGCATTGGGTGCACGATAAACACAGCCTATAAGCATTATCTTAGCCTTAGGTTTACAGATTTCAACCCAACAACTTTCAGTATATGTAGTGGGGATGTCTTCACAATGCCTACAAGGTACACCATTTTGAATATACATCATTGTTCCTCCTCCACGTTTGTTCTGTCCTCTATCCTGTCTTAAGACATCACATCCGGGAACAGACACTTCACAATTGTGTACGGAGTTATCTAACCAGGATTCGGATAGTATCAAAACGTCAAAGGATTTTTGTTCTAGCATTAGGTGAAGGTTGTCTGTCTTATTTCGCACACTTCGTATAGTGAGATCTATTTCCCATTCATTGGGTGGTGGCAAGTCCTGGAATGCTTGAAGGGATCGCTTCAAAACCATTGTGTGGTAATTAGCATGCCTGATGTGAAGTTAAATGCTATGAGATGTAGGAAGACCGTCATTCCTCTGTTTCTTCTGGCAGAAGACCCAGTACTTATTTTCAAATTAAAGTTTTTGTTAATATCACAGTATGGAGTGGCATAATCACTTGAGTCTCACAACATTGTAGCTCTGAATGTACAAATGACGAAAGATGCTGATGATAAATGCATGTAAGTAAAGATATCATCATACCTAACATTATCTGCTGTTGTTCCTGCTCTTGATGGGGGAGCATACACTAAACTTAAGAAGGCTTCAGCACATCTGGCAGCCTCTGGTTGTGGATGTACCTGCTCTCCTAGGCCTGATATGAGAGTATGAATTCTTGTTCTTCACCAGAGCCTTCCATGGCTTCCGTTTGCCAATCTGGTAAAGGCCAGTTGCGGTATCACACCCTGTGAGGGCATGAAAGGCTGGAAGGAGCTTACAGAGGTCTTCCCTGAGCTTCTCTGTGAGACAATGTATTGTAAGAAATCAAAGCTGATTGGATCTCATATGGTGATATGCATGAATACAAAGGACGGCAACATCAGAATCAGGAGACTGAACTACGATGCAGAGATGATCTTGAGAGCAGTCTCGAGCATGGAGAAGCATTCTCATGTCTGCTTCCTCCTGATCAGATTTCAGATGGTTGGAGCATCCTCCACTTCTTGAGACTAATACTGTGTCCTTGCAATCTGCAAAGCTTCCTCTTAGCAATCTCAGTCCACTTAGCACTTAGGAAGGTCTTCAGGTTTGTCTTGTTTACTGGATTTGAGATGAAGTTGTTCCATTTCTTTGGCACTAGTGTAGCTGGACTGGATATTCTTACTTCATAACTGATAGAAGATCCTCGTCTGGCACGTTCATCTGGTTTGCTGGTGTCCTCCTTGTCACAGCAATCAAAGATGACATCGACACGATTGAAGCCATTCTTACCAAGCTGGGCTGTTATGAAATCGAAGTACTTCCCAGGAAGCTCCCCGAATGTTGCTGAACCGGCACTCCTCCTTATCTGCACAATTGCCATGCCGTCTATGATGTAGGCAGTTGATAGCTCGCAAGCACCATCTACAGGAAGTCTTGGTAGAACTTGCCACTTCTTCCTCAAGGGCACTTAGTAGCACGCTTTTTGTTGTCTTTCTTAAAGACCCATCTGTGTGTGCAAATGCGTGCGGGATAGAGGAAAGTTCATACTTCAAAACTTCTGAGGTATATATCCCTGGACCTTGATACTATGAGAAGTTGAGCAAACAAATTCCTGTCGTCACTCACTGTTACAAGTTTTTTGTAAGAATTACAAACGTTTTTATTTTTGTCTTAGTAAGTGGCTTCCAAAATCCAACTTCATTAGAGTGCATCTGCTTCTCCACAAATGACTTCATCTCTTGTGCTCCTAGGCATTCAGCATTAAGAAGACGGTGCAACAATTCTTCTGGCATAACTACTCCTGTAGCCACACTGAATGGATTTGACATTACAGTCTTCAATGTAGAAATCAATTTTCTGACATCATCCTCGTCCCTCTTCTTTCTAACTTTACCGCATTCTTTATGTGCCTCACCAGCTGTTTGACCAATGCCATAAATGTCCTTAGTAGCTGTCGTTGTCGCTGCGAGAAACCATTTCTCTAGAGCTCCTGGCCTCTGGGTTATGCCAATTATGCCACCTTTAGATTTGGAATCGAGATTAACACTCTGCTCTAGAGCCGTGTTGGTCCATACTTGATTAAATCGATGTGAAGATGACCTGCTTACTGGGTGATTCCCATTCATGAACTCATGGTGAACTTCTGGGGCAGTTTCCTCAAGTTAGTACATGTCCATGATGTAGACTGGAAGCCACCAAGAGTAATTTGTTCTGTCCATAGAGAAAAAATGGGGTATCATCTCCTCTGTGGTCTCAATGTTTAGCTTTCAGTTTCCTTCACGCTCTGCTTTGATAAATCTTAGGAGAAGTAGAACCATCTTGATATAATTGTCCCAAAACCTGAACTGTGCTGAGGAATTAATCTTGCTTGAAACGACTGAACAGGATACAAAGCTTCTTACTTGTGTCACACAGTGAAAGATATGACGCTTTTCTCTCTTCTGTGGTGGATGCAGCCCTGTAGGTCTGGATATCCTTGTTCACTGGAACAGAAGTTACATCTCCCTCTTGTTTGACCCAGGAACAAAATGCCACCCATTGTAGCCTCATTAATGTCTTGAGCAAGAGTTTGTGAGCTCTTACCCCGCGGTTGTAGGATTTCCCTTGAAGGAAAGCCATGGTTAAGTTAGAACCATAAAGACCAGATTCTGTAAGGACATCTTCTATCCCACTCTCTTAGAATTTCTTCCCTATCACGGCTAAAACGTTCAAGGCTATATGGAAACCATCTTTGACTGCAAGAGTGAGGCGAGATAAAATCTTAAGTGCCATATATTCTGCATTTTTGAGCGAAGGAGACAAAATTTCTTCCCTGACATGAACTTACCTGCTTTGTTTATTTTACTTTGGTCCTTAGCAGACATTGACGTCGTTAATGATGATTGCAAAATGGTCAGCTTATAAATTTTCAACATCTTTGCATCTTCAAGCCATAAAAAACAAGTGGTTCTCAACAAAACTCCACTTCGCTATCAAGACAATGTTTACCACATGTTGCATAGATTTTGCTGATAACAACAACCACCGTTCATTCTTCTGTGCCTGTATTTTGCATTTTAGAGATAAAACCACAAAATTGTATCTAAACCGAATATTTCCTTTCCGCTTTAGTACAATTCTAGACATTAAACCTTATCAATATTTTTATCAAATTCGTCACTATTTAACAAAAACAAGTGTTTTTTGCTATCCCCTTAGCAACTGTTGCCATAGTAACGGTTTTCGCCACAAAGATAGTTGCGAACAATGTATCTCCTGAAGTTACATCTGCACCTCAAATTTCATGCTATTTGGTTGAGTAGTTGTGGAGATATAGCTGAAAACGTTTCTAAGCATGTTTATCTTAGTGGTATCAAAAGCACCCCCACCCCTCTAAAAATCAACCTGTAGCAAACCACTGACCCCACAATTTCTGAGTTTGATTGACCTGGCAATGTTCTATGGTTATCAGACGAACATAATCTGGGGTGTTACGTAATGCATTTTCTAGGCCCCTTTTGGGAATCTCCTCCTCGACTATCTGGCAAAATACTGAAAAGAACATGCGTTGAATATGTTAGTCCAATTGTTCCACTCTTGAGCAGTAAAAGTACCATAATTTGAAGTGATTTTGGACCCAACTCTACCAACATCAGTTGAAATGTTCATTTCCTTGAGTTTCTTATCAATATCTGCAAGCTGATTTTTTTGAACAAATGTTCTCCATCCATACTTTCCATGTCCTTTTAGCTTTTCCAAGAAACAAGTTGTGCATTGGGTCAATATGACAGCGGACTGAATCAAAATAGTCGAGATTTGTTAATACATTGCAGTGAATCCCATACTTTTCAGAAAGTTTTTTGTAATCCTTCTTGCACGTTGCCTCCTTCAACTTTCTGGAATGTCTGTTGTGGGCATCGTATGTACGTGGTTGCCAATTTTGCCGTTCAAAACCTGAATAGACCTTTTTCTTGCCAAATCCTCCGGAAAACATTTTTTTGGCATTTTGAGCATCCCCTATTGGCAGCGCGACTTTTGAAACCACAAGCTTTTCTTGCAGCTGGGACAGCTGCAGTAACACACAGCAGAGCAGCAACAAATGTCAGTGGCACAGGTGTTAGGCTGTTTTTGAGTGATATACCCCTCCAAAGACATTTAAACTCATCAACCCAGGCTCTTTCTTCAAAGAAGGAATAACACCAGCTATGATGACATTCTGAGGTTTAAAACGCTGAATTCTTGGTACGTTGATTAGGACAAAATATATTACGCCCATAGAATAGTCAATGTGACGCTTGGATGGCTGAAACCAGTCAACATTCATCATGAATCCATAACGCCTTTCTTGTTCAAAGAAATTCTCGACTCCCTCTATAAAATTAGCATACTGGAGCCCGCAGTGCATTGGGGCTATAGTGGTATCAAAACCTACAAAATGGAGGGCTGTTTACCGAGAAGTTCTTCATCGAATTCTTTGACTGATGTCTCTCCTGAACCTAGCTCTTCTAAGAGCTCTAGCACGGTTCAGAAAGAGCTCGATGAGACATATTCAGGTTACTTCAACAAAGTTGACGGTGGATTATCGTTATCAAATGGATTGAAGGGCCAAAATGTATAGCAACGAGGCGGATACACTTGCTGTGTATGAGGATACTATAACAACAACTAGAAAAACACGGATTTACACTTTTATAGATTTCCCCAAGGTCAAAGCCAAGAAAAACAGCAATTAAGAAAGAAGTGGATACTCTTGATATATCGTAAAAACTTTAAACCTGGCCCTCACCATCGTGTTTGTTCAGCTCATTTCCCTGGTGGCGCTAAAACATACGACAATAACATTCCAATTATTGTGCCAAAAAAAATCTGTTCGACGGTCTCAAAACCTTGCTCAACGGTACGTGCGAGGAATCGCAAAGCTTTGCACACAGGCACGGATTTTTCTCAAGTTGTCTGTGAAAGCTATCTCGAAGTAACGACTGATAATCACTTAAACCCGGGCTTAAAAGAAAGCAGCAATATTGACTGCACCTCAGAAGAAAATGAACATGTAGATTGCGAGAAAAAAATTGAAGAATTAAACTTACGAATTTTGGAATTACAAAACGAGCTAGTCTCTTTAAAGGAACGTTATGAGAGTCAAATTAAGGATCTAGAAAAGGAAATCTTCAAGAAAGATTTAAAGATGATGCGTATCTGTTCAAATTTTATACTGGATTTGAAGACTATACAGTCTTTAAAAGTAGTGTTGAATCTTTTGGTAAAGCAGTACAAAATCTGATTTATTATGACTCTAATACTAACCCAGAACGACTAACAAGCCATGATAAGAGAAAACGAGGAAGAAAACGAACAGTTACCACAGAAAATGAATTTAGGGTTCTTGCAAGGCTAAGATGTGGTTTACTTGTGGAAGATTTATCATGTAGAGTTGGAATTTCTACATCCCATGTCCCTAGAATCTGTATAACTTGGTTGGATTTTTTACACACAAGATTTAGGAGCCACCCAATATGACCCACAAGGAAAGTTGCGAATGAAACAATGCCTCAGAGCTTTAAGGATACCTATCCTCAAGAGTCATAATACATTGTACCGAACTGTTTATTGAAATGCCAAGCTCTCTGAGATCACAGAGCAAAACATACTCAAATTATAAAAATCATAACCCTGCTAAGGGGCTAGTACGTATTGCACCATCTGGGATGATTACATTTGTTTCTGGTCTTTATTCAGGGAGAACAAGTGATAAGGAGGCAACTAAAAACTGTGGAATACTGTCTATACTCGAAGAGGGTGATAGCGTCATGGTGGAGAAGGGATTTGACATTGAGGATGTACTGCCTAAGAGTGTTTCCCTTAATATCCCACCTTTTCTCAGGGAGAATGACCATCTGTCACTTGAGGAGGAAACGGAAACAAGAAGGATTGCAGCACGCAATTTGCAGAATCAAATGCTTTAGAATTTTGAAAATATAAGAAAAAAATAACAGTAAGGAACGTCGTAAGTAAAGAAAAAAGCAAAATGAAACTAACATGCAATTTTCGAGATAAAAAAAATATCATAAAAAACTAAAATGCAATTTTCATTTGGAAAACGCAGTGTTTCCTTCTGGCCCATCATTCACATAGCCAGCATCATTATAGGTCAGCGGCTTACTCAGTTCACTGCTCATGTTAGAATTCAATTCATGTTTTCATGGTGGGAATTTTGAACATACATTAATATGGCTGTCCGAATATGAAATACAGAATGGCTAAATGACGATAACTTAAGATTTTCAGAAGTATGTACTGCAGAACCTTAGTCGCAAAGAGGTTCTAGATTTTGTTCAAAGGGACTATCCTCAGTATGTGTGGAGTTTGGGAACGTTCAGTAGAAGGCTTAATCATTTTGCCATCCATAACATACAATACGATACCAATTTACACGAAGTAGAAACAGCCGTTTGTGAAGAGATAAGTGGACCAGGCCAACCGCTCGGGTGTAGATCGATGCATAAAAAGATACGTGAACAACACAAACTAGCTGTACCACAAGGTTTGGAGAGGCGGGGGAACGTTGGCAAAAAAAAAAAAAAACAGCACAGAGGTCCAACAGGGACATTCACTACTTTGGTAGGTTTCATCGTATGTTACAGTTTATTAGTTTTTAGTAAATGAATTATGAATCATTGCTTACCCAATGCCTGTTTTGATTCAACTCGTTAAGTGTCTAAATTTTCCCCGTGACGAATAAAATTGTCTGTTGTGCGACGACAAATAGAATCAAGTAGAGTGCATTTGACCATGGGTTAAGAGCTTTACTTGAGACTATGCTTGAGACAAAGTTACAGTTTGATGAGATCAGACGCATGCACTTTGGGTGGACAAATGATAAGATTGAGTTTTGCCAGGGTCATGCTTATAATGCCTGGTGGTTTCTCTCCATCAGTCAATTTCATGATTTGGTCAGTGTGCTTGACCTACCAATGTTGCAAGGTGTGAAACGAAATGGAGGAATGGTCCATGGGCATACAGGAATAATTTTAGCAAGGGAGGGCACAACATTGGTTTGCTCGACTGTGAGTTGTTCATTGTGGGTGTAAATTACAAGCTGGGGGGAACAGCTAATGCTGAAGGCAAAGCTCTTAACTGTGGATCTTGGGAGTATTTTTATCAAAATTTGCCAGACAGATCTGTTTTTGCCTGAAACTTCACAATTTGGGGGGGCACAGGCCCCCCTGGTGAAACCTGCAACCTTTGTGCTTCTTTTAGAGGACCCTCAAATAATGTTTGTTGCTTTATATAGGGACCTAACCACACACACTCTGGGGATAAGCATGATAAGCTCATGGATTTCATGCAAGACACCTTTCCCTTGGCAGTCTATGGCTTGCAAGATGTTTTCAGTGGCTGCATATTGTATTTAAAACTCTGGACGTCAAACTCTAATCCCAAATTAGTAGGAAGATGGTATTAGCATATTTAGTACTTCTGAGCATGTAAATAGCTATATCTGTATTTGGCTGTTTGATTTAGTTTATTGGTATTGTCAATTATATAAATATACTGGCAATGATATATATTTACAATAACAAAAATACTTAACAGTGCACGGTAATTAAATTTAGTTGTTAAAAATTATTTCTTCATGATTGTTTATTATGTATTGTATTTTGTATTATTTGCAAAAGTGATTAGTACCAATATCAGATTGGACAAAGGAACTGAAACTGGTCATCTGGCAACTATTCACTCATTCTTAAGGCAAGATCATGAAGATACAGCAAACGCAGAAGACACAGTCCATTATGGCCCTTCTACCGATAACAAGGTAGAATAATGTGCAACATTGACTGTACTGTAAAGCACTGTACAAGTTCACAAAAAACTTCTAGGTTTCACTACTGCCAAACATGCTATGCCTGATTGGTCTGAACTATTAGTGAGAGAAACAGCTAGAAATCATTACTGGTCCAAGCAACATTGATGCTAAAACAAATCCAATCTTACAGTTAAATACTTTTTTAACAGATTGAAAGGTGGTGGCATGAATTGCATAGTCATCTAGAGAAGTATTTCAAGTGACAGTTAAGAAGGTTATAAGAGCAGAGTTATGATTCAAACAACCAAACTGATAGGTATTTGTTTGCATGTGGGGATATGCAGTGTGTGCCCAGTATATACCAATTAAACTTTTTTGTTGCCAAATATTACTTCTATTTTTTTTTAATTTTAACAGGAATTTGTGTTGGCATTTGTCTTTATCCCAGTTATAAAAAAAATGGATATTTTCAGGCAAACTATTTGGAATTTGCATAGAGTAAGAAGTCAGAAAAATGCACAAGTGCCAAAAGGAATTCCAAATCACATGTACTTCTTTCCAGAAAAGTATGATGCTGAAGAACGTGGTATGTATGCAGCTTTTATTTCCAACACTAAAGTTTAACATAGTTTAGTCTTCCTGAGAAATATTTACTCAACTATAGCAATACTGGGTGGTTGGTATCTGCCCATGAAAAGAAAATGGAGAGATGCATGTATCTTTTTCTTCCCTCTCTTCTCTTTACAGCTGTAAAGGTAGAGACCAACCATTCCACACAGAAAAACAAAACCAGGGATATTTTAATCTGGAGAACTGTTCTGTTTAACTCCAAGTTGTTTGAAGCTCAAAACGCATAGTATTATAACTGTAAGTTAGAGTAATTTGCAATTATAATACAGTAGATATACATATGCTTACATATTACTCCAAGGTATGCTGAAGTTTTTATCATCTATCTTTAAGGTTTTTCAGTCAAACAAGAGGCACTCGATGAGGTGTCAAAAATTTCTGGTGCAATGACTGTGGGAGATGACTATTTGTCACCTGCTGTAAGAGCTGAATGTGAACGTGTTATCCCAGCTGTTAATAGTGTCAAGCCTTGTGATGCTGCAGATACATACCTATTTCTTAAGGCACATTACCATGAAGTTTGAATATAAGAAGCACTGTGTAAATGTCAATCAACGTATATTAAATACAAATTGCAAGCAATTGTGTTGATTCACAGGGAACTGAACAGGAATAACAGCACACACTTTTAAAACTTTTGTCAAATGAAACTATTATTGTAGCTAATTTAATCAAGGTTTAGGTTGTCCATTCTTTTTTAGGTCCTGACATCATGACCTGTCTTTTTAACAGAGTAACCATTATAACGTATGACTATGTTTAGACTGATTAAAAGGAACTACACTGAAGAGTTTTAAAAACAATGTCCACTGTATCTGCTGATGAGGAGGTAATCCCATCATTTTACACAAGTCATTGCATATATGTCCATGAAGTCCTTCTAAGAACTCTTCAATTCCAATAGACATACAATTGCCACAGCAAAAGTAGATTTCATCATTTTCTTCACTATCACTATCAATTACACCAACCTTGATCTCACTTGTTGCAATTTCAGGATTGTACAGGTTGTATTTTGATCCCTGAATATCAAGGAGCATGAGCTTTTTGTCAGAGGAATGGTAGCTGTGGTGTACAAAACATTGTGCGTTAGCAAATAGCTCCTTTACATCATTGTTAGCATCATTAGGTGGGCTGACACATTTTCCGTCATTGTTGACATACTGTCAAGAAAGTTCACATTCTTTAATTAGCTATGGCTCGACTAGGAGTCACATGACTATAATTGACCCTTTGACCTT
>JBAHVQ010223371.1:0-10886 GCA_036872915.1 Nanipora kamurai
AATTCGTGTCCGTTCTGTATCGGGACACAGTCACTCGGCTTTGCTTCGTGACTGTATACCCCGATACAGAACGGCCATTCATTTTGTAAATAGTACTTATATGGCCACTTGAAAAGCAGTTATTGAAGTCTGTTGTACGTAAAGCGTTAAGAAAATGTGGTGGAGTTTTGAAATTACACAATCAGTGAGAAAAATATAGAATACAAAGAAATTACACAACAGCTGCTGTTACTTGTAAACCTAAATCAACGTATTTTAAAAGTCAGTCGTTGGCTGATCCGAAGATTTCTTCTAAGAAATAGTGGCCAATGTCTGTGGACGACGGCAATGCTGTTCTTTTTCCGATGAGAAAGTCAGTCTGCAAAAACCTCATTAGTTGTCGTCACATTTTGGGATGGCCTGTGGTTGCGTCGGAATTGGTAATCGAATTATTAAAATGTGTTCCAATAGTATTCCTAAGTCTTTCATTCGTCTTATCAATAGATCATTTTTATTGGGTAAATTTCCGTTTCAGTGGAAATTTGTAAATGTTATCCCTTCGTTTAAAAAGAAAATCGTAAAGTAAAAACTATCGTCCAGTTTCTTTGACGTCGTGTTTGTCTAAGTTATATATAAAGATTATACTTACCCGTCTTTATAATTTTCTCCTTGAAATTAACGTTTTTTGCAAATTTCAACCTGGTTTTTGACCTGGTGATTCAACCATCAACCAATTAATTTATACTTGTCATCAAATATATCTGCCGGCTTAGAAAACAGTTTTGAGGCTAAGATAGTATTTCTTGTAGTTAGTAAAGCTTTTGATAAAGTGTGACATGAAGGCCTTCGATTCTTTACAAACTAGAATCTTCAAGTGTTCGTGATCCTCAGTCAAGTTGGATTAGATCTTATCTTTCAGACAGGGAGTAGAGAGTTGTAATTGACAGTCAGAATTCTGATTAGGTTTATATTACAGCTGGAGTGTCTCAAGGCTCTGTTACTTTTATTATTTAAATTTACTTACACACGGTAGCATTTCAGTTGTTCACTGTTTTTCAAATGGCCGTATGACAATAAAACACAAATCACTAAATATTATCTTACAATATCTATTATACAGTAGAAACCCGCGTATAAGAACCTGGATTTTTTCAGTTAGCCTGAACAAGTTCTTATATAAATGGTACTTAAAGTGAATTTAGGCTAGCAAGGTTCTTATATTTCTATATAAAATTCATTTAAATATAATATAACTGTCATCTCATACAGTAAAATAAATCATTTATACACCAAAATGCCTAAAGGAAGTACAGTGCCGGTATGTACTTAACAAAACATATGCTCAAACAAATAGTTACTCATAGTCTTTATTCAGCAGTTTCTACCTATACACTTTTACAGCAACTCCACTGATAAAAACCTACCTTAAAATTTTAGCCTGAATAGGTTCTTAGGTGAAGGGAGCTTAAATTTTAACCTAACAGTTTCTTAAAATCCTGGTTCTTATACGCGAGTTTTTACTGTATACAATATTAACACTTTTTACAAAGTCTTTTTGCAAGTCTTTTAATAGATTTTAAAACAAATGTCATCATTAATTTCGTTTGTTACAGCTATTAGTAATGTGTTCCAGGCCATTGCTTCATGATGCGAAAAGCTATTTTTCAGAAAGTTTCTTGGCTTAGGCAATACGTGTTTCTATCACTGCTACGTAAATTCTAATTAGTGTTTTTACTAGCGTTAAAAAGACTGGTTAAATAATTTGGGGCCATTCCCTAAATCGCTTTGAAAGTCATGCTAAAATCACGTTTGTTGAGTATACTGTGGATTGGTTCCCATTGGAGGTTTTGAAATATATCAGCGATTCTTATTTCATAAGTCGAACTTGTTATCACACGAGCAGCTCTTTTTGAAGTTTATAAGGCTTACTTATTTGTTGACTAGTTGAGTAGTGCCAAAAAATTAAACAATAAGTAAAATTTGTTAAAAATGTGCATTAAACATGGACAACAAGTATTCTTGTGTAACCAATTCTCGAGCCTTCCTTAAGAGTGTAATACGTTTTGGAATAACTTGCTCGTCAATACGGTCTTGCCATTTTAACTGATTGTTTAGAACTATTCCAAGAACTTTTAACCCGAGTGTTAACTCGTTTAAGTAATTGCTTTCTTAGAATTATATCAGGACCTTCAGAAAGTAAATTAAGTCGTTAGCGACTCCCGATAATCATATATTTTAGGTTTTTTATGTTCAAGGTTAGCTTACTAGCAATTAGTCACTTGTCAATTTTATTGAGGTCTATGTTAAACTTACATTTAATATCCTCAGACGACAACCCATCACAGGACAAGCTAGTGTCGTCGGCGGACATTGTTGGGTTTGTGGTTTTAAGAAAATTTGGGAGGTCATTATAAAGCATGAAAAGAAGGGCGGCCATGTTTGATCCTTGGGAAACTACACGATGAATCTTCTTAGGATTTGATTAATTTGCATATTTTATTTGATTGCATATTCGTCGTCGATCCTGAAGATATGACTGAAACCCCTTATGAGCGGTACCCCGTATTCCATGTAATTTTATTATAGAAAGGAGAATATCGTGATCAGCTGTATCCAATGCCATTCGTAAATCTAGAAACAAAATACTGTTGATATGACCCATATTCATATTAACTGACCACTGATTCGTCGAATTAAGGAGTGTGGACTCAGTTGAAGGAGCAACGGGAAAACCTGATTGTTGAGTCATAATGTCATTTTCGTCTAAATACATAAATAGTTGTTGATAGACAAGTTGGTCAAAAATTTTGGCCAGTGCTGAAATCATAGAAATAGGTCATTAATTTTCACGTTCCGTTTTTGTGCCAGATTTAAAAATCGGTGTTATCTTTCCAATCGGTCTGGAAAATGCCTGTATTTAGTTAAAGATTAAATATGTTAGTAAGCGATGCAGCTATGCAGTCGCCACCCTCCTTTAGTAATTTCACAGAAATTTTGTCAATACCGTTTGATTTACTAGCTTTCATGGATTCACAACACTCCACTTCGCTAACAGTTATGTCTTCAAAATAAATGGCTTGGACCATTAAACGAATTCGGTACCGGAGTTACAGTAT
Organism: Nanipora kamurai; assembly: GCA_036872915.1. NCBI lineage: Eukaryota > Metazoa > Cnidaria > Anthozoa > Scleralcyonacea > Helioporidae > Nanipora > Nanipora kamurai. The sequence goes on from JBAHVQ010223371.1 coordinate 3,096, forward strand.
CTAGTGGATCAGTACTTCTCGGATGGAATGTCACTGGCCAACTCTTGGCTGATCAAGGAAAAGTAGCTATTAAATCCCTCAGAAACATCCTTGTCTCCTGCTACAGTGGAGCCATTTACATCTACCTCTTATTATAGTGGATTTTGATTGTTCATCAGATGATTTAAACCTTTTTAGTATTCTTTGCTATTCGTACAGTTCTCAAGTTAAGAGTGATAGTAATTGCCTTTAGTCTTTTTGATAGGTTTATTCAGTTGATTCCTGCAATTGTTATTATGTTTGATCTGCCTTCGGTCCTGTTTTATTTCTGATTTATTCGAATTTATTATTTTATTGATATTGCACTACATTTGGCATATGTCAATCTTTATATGCCAAAGACATGTCGTTTCCTGATGGTTAACTCTACTTCGGATTCCACAAATTTCGATCTCACAAATTCAGATCTTGATAAATTTTCTGTCTGGTCATCCAAATGGCTTGTAACCACGAATGCTTCTAGATCTACAAATTTTCCCGCTAAGCTTAAAGACAAGTTCACCCTCTGTGTATTATGAACGAAGAAACAGTTAACTCTTTCTTTGTCCGCATAGGTCCTCCGTGACCTATGGAGACTTTAGTATTTTACTCTGGCTAACGCCAGACGATTTTACTCGTCAAGGGGAACGTCCTCGGACAGGAAAGGGTTAAGGGAAAACGTTTCTTGAATTGACTATATGCAGCTTAAATATATCTGCATAAGTTTCATCCCTTGGCTTAGTAAACGACACTTGTTTGTGTCTTTTTATTGGCTGCAAGCGTGTATTGCGTGTTTATAAAAAATCAGTTTGGTATATATAATTATATATACACAGAAACATACACACCAGGTGAACGTGTTAAAGTGCTCGATACCGAAAATCGGTAGAGCGAATTATATATACTACTACTTCAACCTAAAATCCTCTTCGTCGCTACTCAGAGTTTCGCAGTTGTGGGCGACATTCACGCAACTGAGACGATAAGCTTCAACTGTTCCTTTATGGTGTGGTAAGGTTAAAAATATGTGGTGTCATTTTTGCACGGCAAGTATTCCTAAAGTAAAACTTGTTTTCATGTGGGCATTTTGAGATGATCTCGGCTCTTTTGTTGAGTAGGGTTGCTTTACTCGCTGTCAACATACATAGTTTTTCTTTCAAACAAAGGTTGCAACTTCTTGCTCCATTACGGTATGCGGCGTGTTTTACGATCGTCCATTCCAAATGAAGTTGCGTCGGTTCTAAATTGTAGTTAATTAAACCGAGCCCAGGTGAAGTACTCGCTAACAAAAATCGGTAGAGAGAATTATATTTAATGCTAGTTCAACCTAACATTCTCTTTGTCGTTACTCAGGTTACTCAGGATAAAGGTTAAAGCTTAAAGGGGATGTTTTTGACCGTATTAATACTTTCACATCGCCAAATTTTCTCAATTGCAACCTAAATCCGACGGGCCTTTTGATTTCACCGAGCGTCTTGTTGCACTCTTTTCTAGATATCTAGCACAACTTTATTGTCTTTGCACAAAATTTCGATGGTGCACGCGTACCACCGAGAAAATTTCTGGCGAACGTTATTACGCATGTCGTGAGTTTGAGTTAATGGGAAGTTTATCGCTTTTAAGATCCATCGCGCCATCTATTTAACAGGCAGTTACGCAATTTTGTTTCCCATAACTATTTTGGATTCAAAATAAAACAGTTACTCTTCGCCTTCATCATATGAGCCAGATCAAAATAGCTTTATTTGTGGATTAACAACACCATGAACTTTGGTGGGTGCATTAAAAAAAGACGGCCACCCATGGATGCACGTACACATACCCATACGCAAATCCCGACATCATGAAAATTAAGTGAAGCTGACAATCTTCAGTAATGTCCCAGTTTAGTTAAAAATATTTCCAAACAAGTACCGATGAACCTTGATTTATTACAGTAAAAATACCAACACCAACGCTTGACTTTGCCCAAGCAGTAAGCATGGGTTATCAGGAGTTCCGTTTGGAGCTCAGAGTTTTTCTGAATCCATGGCGTAGCACGGTTTGATCAGCAAAATTTCCTAAGACATTAACGGTATCAAACTGCAATTCCAAACATTTTTTATTCTTGGTAATGCTGATGTAATTTCGTTTGTGTTACGCCGTTGATTTTGGTCAAAGACATGTGCGGCTTTTGAAAGTATCTATTGTGCGTCAGTATGTACACGGCAAAGCAAATATCAGATTTGCAATGTTCTAAAATGAGGTGTCTCTTTTTGGAATCGTTGAAAAATACATGCCTTTTATCATGATTTGTTTAAAATGGCCTTTCCAGGTTACGCTATTACTCACGCTATTACTAACAAGTACGATGACTGTATTTGTTAAAAGGTCTCAGAGTAGTAACCAGGACTTCCCATAAACTAGAACCAATTATTATGTTTGAGGTTCCAATAGTTTAGAACCAATTGTTTCGATGACGCGGCGTTTCGGAACTAACGTCTTCCATCTTGGCGGATCGTGAATCTAATGGCGAACCAGCTTATATAGTCACGTGGGAGGACGGCCTCCGCAAGGACACCTGGTGTGCGCGGGAGTGGAAAGATAGTCATTTTTATCCTTCTGAAAGAATAAGAGGTCGTCTGTCATAGGTGTGTATTAGCAGGAATGTCATTACTTTCATGACACTTGAACATGGAAGAACTTAGTTCCGAAAAGTCGTGCTATCGAAACTTTCCCGGTTAAAACTTCAGCACCAATTCTAAATACTTTTCGCTGTCTGTCTTGTTTGCCCATACTAAACGTCGCTCAGTAGTGTATGATAAGTTACAACAGCATTTTCATGCCATTTTATGTTGACAGACACTTGTTTGTTCTGGTTCCGATGAAGGAGCATGGTCTTCTAACAATAGAATATGATAGCGGTTAAAGGCTTTAGTGTATGTTTGAGCTTATTTTGCATTCCTTACGAACAGTGTGTCTTAAAATAAAGGTTACTCCATTATAAATTGTAATGAGAATTCTTTAGAAATCACATGCTGTGCAATAGGTGATTTGTAAAGGTTACTAACTACGCATTAATAAGGTTGTCTTTTCTGGAACACTCCACAGTGTGTGCCCAAAAAACGTTACCCTATTCATGCTTTGTTAATATTCGTTACAAATTAAGTGATTTCTGAAGAATAAGCATTATAATTTTTAATAGGGTAGCATTTTTTATACACAATGAATAGTAACGTTCACTCATTGGCAGGTTCCCCTCCCTTTCAAATACGTTTCTAACCGTTCAACGCCTGAAGTTTTGTTTTTCTTCTGTTCTTTGTTTTATCTTTGTTCTCTCATTTGTTCTTTTGTTCCTGGTGTCCGATGTATCGGACACAGGCGTTAAACGGTTAATTACAGATCCTAACGTTTATGCAAAAAGTGTCCCTGGCTAACCAGAGTCAGTAAATAGCCACAGCAGAATAACAGAAGACTTATGCGGACTCAGCAGTGTTAAGGAGAACCAAATATCCTCATTAAATATATTAAAATCTTAAAAAAAAAGAATGTTATACAACACTGGAACGACTTTTCTTATAAGCTAATTCTATAAATTAACGGAAAACTTTAACTTGGTAGAAACATAAAGCTAAACGAACAAGTTAGGTGTGGTAAACATCAATATCTTGAACTCTTTCCCAACGTTTAGGGAAGTCGTCATCAGGCAAAAGAGGATCAAATTCATTAATAGAGAAAAACTAATTGTCAAATTGTCGGCGGACCGTGTGCAAAAAATATTTCCTGCAGAAATAGAAAGTAATGATAAATCTGTCAGACGACAGTCGTGGAACGAGGATTGATTGCAAGAGTGAGTCTGACAGAGCAAAATTCAAAAAACATAAAAGCTGCGTATGCTTCGAAGATTCAATGCACTCATTTTGGAACGATGAAATCTCGATATTTTTCTTACTTGAGCTTTGTCAAGTATTTGTAGCGGGAATAGAAGTTTTCACAAGCCATGCTCGTCTTTGACGGGAGTCGATATTTCAACACAAACGAAATTCAATGATCGTTACAAAGAATGAAAACGCTGTTCTTACCCTGAAATGATGATAGCGGCAAATATCTTCCGCATAAAACTGGTTATCTTTTTTGCAAAACTACTCATGCTGTAGACTGGAATTATTTTATCCCGATGTCGGAAAACTCAACTATAAACACGAGAGGAAAAATGATTCTATATGCAAAGTAGGTTTGACCAATAGTCCATAATGCAAAGCAAGCTGAAATTTACGATTTGTGTATTTTCCAAGTGTCCATTTAACAGTTGTTTAGCCTCTATCACAAATAACCTCCACCACCTGAAAAAGGAAAACAAAAGACTGAACTTTTTGAAAAAAGAATTCCGTTAAGGAGATAGTTTTATACTCCTTCACTGCCACATCTCCCCATTTGACTAATGAGTAAAGTCGTCTGGTATTAGCCAGCGTAAAATAGTAAAAGTCTCCTGTGGCAGGGAAATTCTATGATAACAAATAACATAGAAACATGCGAATAATTCATAAACCCATAAAAAAAACACAAAAACGATTAAAAAAAACGACACGCTAGTGTGCAGCGAGTAAACTTAGTTTTGTTTTCCAATAAGACTACAGAAACGTTTTTTGTATTCCCTACAAAACCAATAAGCTAAACATTGGCCGCTTGACTGAGAAGAATGAAAGTGCAATAGTTCCATTTTTCGAATGAGTTTCTTCGAGTCAACAGTTAAATTGTGGAATGCTTTGCTCAAATCAACGAAATCTTTACCGTTTGTGCGATCATTTAAACGTTTTCAATTAAAAAAAATTCCATCTTGAACTCTCAATCGAAAACGTTCGGTTTTTTAGTGTATGTAGTTATGTTTTTAGCCTGATATATAAGATTTGAAAATTACACCGACCACCTATGACAACATTTGTATTTATATTACAGCCGTTTGTATTTGATCTTAAGGCGGATACTACCTAGATATTATTTAATGACGGGTTCTATGTATGTATCTTCTGAATAAAATAGGCATAATGACTTTCGAAATCTTCTTCGTGATTTTAATCGGGGTAATTGTGTTTCTATTGCCTTTGGAAATTAAACATTTGTACGGTAAAAAAAATAATACAAAGCATTCTAGTACTATTCTAATACCGAAACATATTCTTTCTAAGAGAAAAGGTGGTTAGTTATGACCTAAATTTTCAGCTTCGAATAAATCGCGTTGCCGTGCCTCGAGCTTTCTCAACAATTTTACCGATAATTAAGGATTACTGATGAGGCTGAGCATGAAAGCGAGAATTAAAACTGCCGAGGATAACACAAACCGACGCCTTGATAATTATCGCTATCACGCAAAACAGAACTCATTAGTTGTTGTATTCATTAAGATACTTCCGGATGAATGAAAACAATCCTCGATTGATCGTAAGCAATTTAAGTCTTGTGGACTAGCCAAAGGAATGACATTCTATAATGGGCTTTAGGTTTCTGTAACAGTTGCAGCTACATGTCTTGCGACGCTCTGGAGCTTTGTACCGTAGCTTACCGTGCAGTTGTTGATGCAACTCCTCTCGCAACGCCATTACGGGGTGATTTGCATGAAAGATAGGACCGTGTAACGGTTCCTTAAGGTAGCGTCATACCCGTTTATGAGTGAAATAAATATTATCCCCAACTCGGGGCTATTTCGAAGTGGTACTTCCGAACCGGATTATACAGGATTGGACCATGCCAAACCAACACAGTTTCGATTTATTTGTACAAGCAAAGTTATGTAATATATGAAGTTGGCAAGGAATGGTTGATAATGGAAATGAACGATTAAATTAAACGAGCATTATTATTCGTAATGACAAAAACTTGTTCAAACGTACGCTTGTTTCCATCATTTCCGGTTCAACGCATCGATGAACAGTGCTATTGACAACTTCGTCCAGCATCACATGAACAAGCCTAAAAGAGTAAGCAATCATTTTTCAAAACTGTAAATATATAAATATTAACCATAAAAAGCAAAAACGCTATGAGGGTGAGCTCTAGTTCTGACAAACGAAAGAATGTGGCAGTGGGCGATTCTAAAATGGTGCGTTGATCGAAGAAAAGCTTCAAAGCTTCAAGACCAACGCGATGCGGGATGACAGTGACCTCGACATCGCAACGATTTCAAAGTTTCACTCCGACGAAGGGCCTTCGCTCGAAACGACAGTTATATTACCTAAACTTTTTAGACGTTCTCTGACCCGTTTGGCATTTTTCGATGTTAGTTTCCAAACACGTAAGCCCTTTTTTCTAATATTCACTTGATTTTTGACTTGTTCAACCCCCAAATCCAGGTAAAGCAACAGCAAAATTTATTTCAATTTTTTCATACTGAAGCGACGTAACCATTTCAGTTAGGAAACACCAGAAGGTCGGGATGACGGGTACTCTACGCTCAGTTAACTATTAAAGTTTCTGCCATTTTTTTACTGCCAGTTAGGATTTTGGTTAATTGTGAATTAATTCTTTTATGATGAACAATAAACAATGTTCAAATAGTTTTAATCAGCACATGATATGCCACATGTATTGAATTAGACATATGCTTTGCAAAATTGCAAATTTTGCTGTCATTGATAAGGAATGCCTAGAGTTGACGTAAGGGAATAAAACTGCAGTATAGAGTAAATAATTTTGAGTTAAAATTTATTGGAAATTTTCACAAACCAAATAATGTGGTTTTGTGCATTGCTGTTGCTTTAGCCATCGCAATACGGAATTAAACGAAATGTCAGTCCATTTAACGTTTTGTAGGATGTTTATCCATGTGTTCCATTCTCAGTTGCACTCGCGGATATATTCTGCTGGGCATCGTCTTTTCTAATACAATTACGATTCCCGCATGTTCCATCAACTGCTGTGACTGAAAAAATGTGAATTTCTCGAGGTATTTATCAGGTGCTACGGCGTTTTTGTAAAGAAACTAGTGCAACATTTTTACACCAGGATGAGAGAGAATAACACTAAAATGGGACTAAAAGCATGCTTTACAAGAAGAGTCTGAAAATCCTGGAATTAAATATTAAATTTTGACACATTTTTTGTATCTTATCATGGCTGAACCGGCCCATTCATGTCATGCTAAAATGACAAAAAAACCCCGTATTTTCAAAGAGAAAAAAAGAAAATTGTTCAAATGTGATTTTGCAATTTTATAGACATCAGTCATAGCTTTCTGGAATTTGCTTACCTAGAACAATTCAAACATTTTATCTACTGCTGGCAACGCCGTTATTTGACAATAGTTAGTATGCTGGAAAATGTGCATCCACTTTCACTCCCTTTACAACACATTTGCTGTACTGTACAATAATTCGGTAAGTGAGGGACAAATGACTTTGTTACGACTTTAAGAAGTTTTGGAGGAATCTGACCCCATCTGCATGTCTTTCTTGTATTGGCGTTTTTCAACCCGTTCTCCATTTCTACTTGACTTGTCAGTCTAGATTCGAACGACAAGCCTTCGAAAGCTTCTCTTATAGCTTTTATGCAAGGTTAATGTCTTTGGGCATGAGAAGATCTCGAAGGTTTTTCTCAATTTTTCTCTCATTCAGGAAGAAATTGGTTGCAAAGGTAGGTGTGAAAATAATGCCTAACGAAATACTTTTCTACTCTCGCCAAGCATCAACTGGCCTTGCTTGTAATATGTTTCGAAAATAATATACAATTATTGGACGAGGTTGAGCAAAATATCGTGATTTATCAGTGGCGAGCTGATATCAGCTCGCCACTGATAAATCA
>JBAHVQ010223382.1:0-10886 GCA_036872915.1 Nanipora kamurai
CACCGATACTGTGAACTTATCATCATCATCATCATCATCATCATCATCATCATCATCATCATCATCATCATCATCATAATAATAATAATAATAACATTTCTCTTGGTATGGACACCAGGGGAAATGGTATGATCATGAAACCTGATAAGGTTGTAGAGGTTAAAGTGCTTTGGGACTTTAGCATTCAAACTAATAAGCGACTGGAACACAACAAGCCTGATATTTTGGTTCATAATAAGATCAAAAGGGGAATGCATTATTATTGATGTATCGTGTCTTTTTGGTACTGTAGTTGGGGAAAAAGAAGACGAGAGGCTAGAAAAATATCAACATTTAAAACATGAGGTAAAGAGGATTTGGAAATGCAGAAAAGCGTGTATTCTTATCCAGAAGATGAAAAATACGATGAAATAGAGACGTCCAATGACCTAATTTTCGTAATAAATTACTAATTCGTGTCCTCCGATTCCATCGATCATCTAATGTTACGCCGAGGTATTTGAAATGAGAAATTCGATTTATTGATCCATTATCCAAATTAAACTCAAAATCCTCTAACGTTGATAAAATTGTTTTGCTGCCAGCCAACATTATTTTGGTTTTCTTAACCTTTAGGGTCAGTCTGTTATTAATATGCCAACCACGCATTAAGCAAAATCGCTTGCAAAAGGCTCTTGCGGCTGCGTAACTGTAGATGCAGCGAAAATCGGTAAAACTAGATCTGTAATTTTCCTCCTGTCCATAGCTTCCAGCACCCAATTATTTAATTGTCCTGTAGATTGTACGGTACTGTGTCCGCGTCTAATGGCGTACTGATGCCTGTACATAAAACCCAACTGATCCAAGTGTGCACTCAGCTGTATGTGACCACTCTTTCCATTACTTTACTGAATACTGGCAATACGGAAATAGGTCGATAGTTTTCTAGTAACAGCTTATGTGAAATATAATTGTATTTTAACCCACAATGGTGTGCCGTAACCTTAAGAATAAATGTGCTGAATTATAGTACATATACATTTTATTTTTTCTTTCAAACTTATTTTACTAACAGTTTATTTGTTTTTACCAGAAGTCAGAGCCAGCCGACAATTTGAAAAAATACAAGATAAAACATTTCTTTCATACCCAAAATCGTTTTGCTTCTCCGCTTCAACCAGATCTTGGTGTGTGGTGATGTCTTACCACAGTGACTGGCTGCCATTCTTTAGAGTTTGTCCAAGGCTGTAGTCGCACTTTGGTTCCCGGCTGGAGTTCTTTCATATTCAGGCTTGTATGCCGGTCATGGTACTTCTTCTGCTCCTCTTTGGTCTTGTTTAGGTATTTAAATATATGTTTGTGGCTAGTTGAAGCAAACTTGTCATCATGGGCAGCTCATTCACGAGTCGACGTCTCGTAGGCAGCTGTGCTGGGGACAGTTCGATGTCTGGTAACGCGTTGTTCGATAGTCCGGCAGAGCCAGGTAGTTGTCTTTGCTTTTTCGCCACAAATTCTTAATAGTTTGAATGGCTCTCCCTGCCTCTGCACTGGCTTTTGGATAATGCGGTGAGCAGGTAGTATGTTAAAAGCCGTACTCTTTTGCAAATGCACCGAACTCGTTACTGCTGAAGTGAGGCCCATTATCAGAGGTAACCTCTGCTGGAATTGCATGGACTCCAAATTGCCGCTTCAGTTCTTTTACAACAGCACTACTTCTTAGAGATTCCATCTTGGCAACTTCTGGAAACTTGCTACGGTAGCACACAGACACTAAATAATGTTCTCCACGAAATTCAAATAGATTCTTCATGGGTTTCCTGTTCAGTGCTTGACAAAGATTGTCGACTCAGAGTGTCTGCCAGTACTTGTTTACAGCCAGGAATGTAACGAATCTCCACATCATATCCACGCGTACTGAGGATCATTTTCTGAAGTCTTGAAGGAACTTGTGACAATGGTTTGGTATGAGTTGCTTGTAAAGATTTGTGGTCTGATGGAACTTACGACAAGCGAAAATCACGGCTAGCGTTTCAGCTTCGATGGGGGCATATCTTGTCTCGGTGTGTTCTGTAAGTGATCGAGAGGCAAAGCTCACAAGTTTACCATCTTGCTGTAACACTGCTCCCAACCCCTTTCCACTTGCATCACACTGGATTGTCACTGGTTTTATGACATCATAATACCCTAATACTGGTGCTTGTGAGACAAGCTGCTTGACCTCCTTAAAGCTTTCTCGCTACGGTTGGTTCCAGTGAAACACTACATCTGCTTTCTCCAGCTCTCTCAATGGCGCATTGACGGTGGATAATCCAGGAAGATACCGACTCAGGAATTGAAGAAATCCAAGAAATCGCTTCACCTCGTCTTTGCTATGGAGCTCTGGCATCTCTTGAATAGCTTTAACTTTCAGGGGATTAATCTTCAAGCCTCCTGCTGTACGCACATTTTTTATTTATTTTATTTTATATAACTTTGCCTTGATTACAATAGATTACTACTGAGTCAAAATACTGTATAAGGCTAGGAAAAGCGCAACAGTTAAAACCAATTACTGTGGATCCATTACTACAATATAAAATTATTATTTCGATATTGCGTTATAACAACGTTAGTCTAGGAAGAAATTATTGGTAGAGGTCTAGAAACAGCAAGTTGGGGGAATACATAGAGTACGAATAGAGTAACATTTGATACAGATTGATTTCCAAGAACGTGGGTCATCGGGGTTGTAAGCAGAGCGAACAGCATTGTAGTACAGTTCTTTTAGTTTAATTCTAAAAGTTCGTAGAGTGGATGAAAGACCTTTTTCGTTTGGCAATGCGTTCCACACTCTAATTGCCCTTATCAGGTATGATTTGCTGTACGTAGATGTTCTATATGGTCGTTCTACAAAAGCGCTACCGTCGGTTTTATGATTTAGCCTCGTGAGAGTGGTTTTGTCCAGTAAAATGTATCCATGGTGGCTTTAAAGAAGAATACCATATCCAGATATTCGTGCCAGTAAGTTTGTTTCAATTAGCCTGTCTTTGTAAGTGGTTTCGCTTTGAAAGGGAAGAGGTAGAATGTGTTTTGTCGCGGGAGGTTGAACCCGTTCAAGTTGTTTTGATAATTTCCACTGACTGTGGAGCCCAAACCTCCGTTGCGCGTCCAAGATTTGAACGAACAATTGCCAAGTAGATGGTACGTCTGGTGGTGATGGCATTGGATTTTTTGTAGTTCTTCTCACGTACCCCAAAATATTGTTGGCTTTCGCTGTTTGTGAGTGGACATGCTTCTTCCACGATAGGTCAGAAGAGATCCAAACTCCAAGGTCTCGTTCATCTTTGCAATACGCAAGTTCGATCTTGCCCATTGAGTAAGGGATCTTTACGCATCGTTTCTTTCTTGATATAATCTGAACCTTGCATTTCTTATGATTAAATAAAAGGTTCGAGATCACTGACCACTCATTTATACTTCTCAAGTTCTGTTGCAGTGAGGTGTTGCCTGCTTATGTTGATATACACTTGAACAATTTTGTGTCATCAGCAAAGGACGCTATTGTAGATGAGTAAACAGCGTTGAGTAGATCATTAACATATAGAAGGAATAACATCGGACCGAGAACGGATCCTTGTGGTACACCAGAGGTCGCCGGTAAAGGTGGAGATTTTGATCCCAATACTGTGACTTGTTGCTTAACGATTTTTAAGGTAAGCTTCAAACCAAGACAGCAGACTGCCATGGAAGCCAAAGTGATATAATTTATTAATCATCTTATTATGACGTACTTCATCGAATGCTTTAGACATATTGAGGTAGATAACATCAATCTGCTTCCCTTGATCTAGATGGTTGCCAATTTCGTCCAGTGCTTGGATAAGTTGTGTGGTACAAGATTTACCTGCGACGAAACCGTGTTGACATTAACTGGTAATATTTAGCAAATAGTTCCTGATGTGATTTAACACACATCGTTCCAGCAATTTGGAAACAATGTATAAGAGTGAAATAGGTCTATAATTCGTCACCAAATGTTTTGGTCCCTTTTTGTATACTGGAACTACATTGGCTAATTTCCACTCATCAGGAATCATCCCGAGTCGGAGAGATTTGTTGAATAGTATGCAAAGAGAAGGTGCTATTTGGTTTGTAGTTGCTTTCAGGATTCGACCAGGGATTCCGTCTGGTCCTAGTGCTTTATCTGGGTCTAAACATTTTAAAGCGGCAATTACATCACTTTCAGTTAAGGTCAGGTCGTTAAAGATCTGTGAGGGATTGTCAGCGGTGATTTTATTGGAAGCATTAGTGTTGAAGTTTAATGTCAGATCTTCGTCCAAATCGTGGTCCTGATTAAATACTGATACAAATTAGCGATTGAACATGTTAGCGATAGCATTCGGGTTGTCAGCGACTTTAGAATCATTTTTCATGGTGTGAGGAATGTTACTTCATTTATCTTTGAACTTAAACAGGCTCCAGAAGCGCTTTGGATTTATGTGGAGACTACGATCAAGAGAGTTAAAGTAACGGTTACGACCGTCTCTTAGTAAGTATTTAACTTTGGTTCTTAGTTCTTTGTATTTTTTGTACAAATAATTTTTCCGAGAACCGGCAAGTTTGCGTCGGATAGTTTCAAGGTGGAAGATATCACCGTTAAGCCATGGGAGATTGTTACTTGTTTCATTCTTTTCATTCGGATGTATCTGTTGATGGTTGAGAGGAACGTGTCTTTACAGCTGGACCAATCATTATTAATATCCTCATGTAACGAAATAGTTTTGGATAGGTTTTGAATTTCCAAGGCTTTACGTAGTCCGTTGTAATTTACTCGACGGTAGTCATAGACCATTCTGTTTATGGGCTGAAGAGGATGTGTCAATATGTCAAATGTAATGGCACTGTGAACGGTCACAACTCCCAACATTGAAGGAGGAAGAATTTCGCGAATTTGAACTTCGTCGGGTATGCTACTAATTATAAGATCTAGCACATTGTTTCCTCTTGTAGGTTGAGTGTTTATTTGTGACAGGAAAAGTCATTTAACAATTCTAAAAATTCGTTTCCGATTGAACTTTCCATCTCGTCAACCCTTTCATTCGTGCAGTGACCAGGGGTCTTCCCTTTGACGAGTAAAATCGTCTGGCGTTAGACAGAGTAAAATAATAAAGTTTTCACACAACAACTACATGCATGAAAGGGTTAAAATTATCTAAAATTATGATGTAATCATGTTGATCACGAATGCCAACAAGGAAGCCGTTAAATTCGTTAACCCAGTTGTTATCTGAATTCGGAGGTCTATAGCAGGAACTGACAAACAGTTTAGAATTTGAAGCAGTCGTAATTTCAACCGACACAATTTTGATGTCGCAATTTGTGGGAATTTCACGGATACATTTAAATGATTCATTTTAATTGCTATAAGTACTCCTCCTCCTCTGCTATTTCGGTCTTTTCTGAAAATTTCGTAACGTCGATCAAGAATTTCACAGTTCAAGATATCTTTGCTTAACTAGGTTTTAACTTAACACAGTTCTCTGAATAGACTAAATCTTGGAAGTGTTGAATATTATTGCTTACCTCTCTACCTCGTACGTGATGGCTCTTTAGGCTGCGAGCATTCAGCAGGAGACCCTTCTATGCTATCTTCCTTGGATTTTGTAGAGATGATGTGGAGCAAGGTCCTGGGTTACTTTCTATGTCTCCAGACAAAATAATTAAAGCAGAAGTTATCCAAACGTGCATTATCAAACGAAGTCCAAGAATTATAACGGTTGGATTGTCCAAAGACTGAAATAACGGTTACGCGGCTTTTACGAAAACGGCGTCGTAAATGTGTAGTGGAAATATCCTCTGAGGCGTTTACATTTGGCTATATTTGATACATCCATTCTTTTGTGATGCAGCATGTCTCCCATGACCAGGTACAAATAGATGGCGTATCGTAGATGTCCTACCCCCTCCTGACGAATCTTGGAGAGAGCTGGCAACGTCATCCACAGTCGTCATGGGGTAGCGAGACCTCTTCATTGCAGCATTCAAATCTCTCGGATCAATACACGGTCTCGCCGCACCGTTGTTCTTTTGAACCACAACCAACGAGTTGACCCATTCTGTTGGTTCTTCTTGTCGCACTATCACTCGAAGCGTTTCCATTCTTTTCAGTTTTTTGATCTTTTCTCTCAGTACTTTTCTTGGAGGATGGACAACAGGGCACCCTTATGCAATTCTATGTGATATTTACCAGGTAAACATCCTAATCCAGTGAACAACTCAAGATAGTCATCGAACTCAACTTTTCTCTACGGTGCTTCTTTACGTACCAGCTGGTAAACCCTTTTCAGTAGTCCAAGTTTAACACAGGTGATACGATAAGAACTGACTCAACTTCCGGTTCCACAATGAACAACTTGATATACTCTGTCTTGCCTTTGTATCTTGATTTCAACATAACTTCTCCATGAGGTTTCAGCTTGTGTTTAGAAAAAGAAATCAAAACAGCATTTTTTTTCTTAAGAAGGCGAAGAGGTTTACACATGTCCGGCCACCGCTGCCAAAATGATAAATAAATAAATGAAATATTAATTGCTGAACAACAAAGTCGGTTCATGTGGGAGCTTGGTATTGATCAGACGACCAACGAACATTCGTCAAGCTCGCTTCCTCAGAAAATGCTCAAACCATTGAGCTACCTAGACCCAAATGGTGAGCTAAGTTGCAGGTTCGTCATATGTACTGCTTAAGCGGAAGTTACGATATGATAAGGAAGGTTGCGGGTTGGATTCCCGTCTGGGGCTCAGAAATTGTTTTTCTGAAGAAGCGAGCTTGACGAACGTTCGTTGTTCGTCTGATAAATATCAAGCTCCCTCGGGAATCGAACCCGCAACCTTCCGATGACCGGTGAGACGTTCTAACCACTGAGCTACCAAGACGCAGATGGTGAGCTAAAGTGCATGTTCTTCATAAGTACTGCCTAAGTCGATATGATAAGGAAGGTTGCGAGTTCGATTCCCGTCTTGGGCTGGGAAATCGTTGTTACGAGGAAGCGAGCTTGACGAACGTTCATTGGTCGTCTGACTCTACAGCCTTCCTTGTACAGTAGGATACAGTGAATAACAATCTAGGAATTATTGGCTTCTGCTTTCTCATTAGAACTTTAAAAGATCTGGGCTTTTGTTTCGAATTCATTTAAGAAAGTCATAACAGATTTTCTATGAGGAAAGCAGACTAACTAAATTGGCCTCTTTACAAAACTTACAAGTTACCGTGTAAGCATTATCTCTTCACATTCTTTAACCTTAATCCAGTTCCAGTAATCCATATTTTTTACCCCAACACATTTCTTTACCCAATAATGCGACAGCATGGCGGCGTTGGTTGCTACTCAACTGGCTCTCCATATATGTCAAATTTTCTGTCTTACGTTGCCTGTTTATTCGTCTATGTCATTAACAAATTAAAGTATAAATGGCAACGAAGTTTTGGTTGTGGCTTTTAATATCAAACCGAGTATTTCCACGTTGAAATCTGCATCCCATGCTGTATTTGAAGTCGCCACAAAGGCTGCAAGTATGCCTGAAGATCTAAAAATCTTGCCCACAAAGCGAAATTCGTCTACCCTGGCGTACTGCTACTGTATGTCACTGCATCTACTTGGTGGAAATATTGAGAGAAATCCCGTACCGCATGATCAAAGGAAAAGCTGTGACCTAAGTTCAAATCCTCACGGATTTGTCATCTTGATGTACGTAGCCTCGTTAACAAGTTGGACGAAATTGAAGTCTTCTGTGAGGCTTATAAACCTCACATTTTTTGCCTGAATGAGACATGGCTTCACCTGTCAATTGACGAGGGAGAAATACAACTTGACGGTTATGTACAGGTACGTTTGCATAAAACTCGCCATCAAGGAGGAGTTCTTGTGTACATTGCATCAAATATAAGTTTTAAGGAGTGTGACGAGATTATGGAAGAAAATAAAGATCTCCAATATCTATGGTTATAGATAACACTGCCGAAAAGGTTTTCTTTTATGTGCATGCTATCGTCCGCCAAATACCGATGAAATCATCTGCATGGGTAGTTTACAAAACACGCTAAAGCAAACTGATAGAGAGTAGGAAATAACTATTGTTGGGATTTAAACTTTGATTGGAAGCAAACCTCGGAAGCAAAAACGCTTTGTTGATATATCGAGGAATTTTTCTCTGAAGCAGATTGTTCGTGAATATACCCGTATAACAAATCATTCAAAGACTTTGATTGATTTATTCTTAACAAGTCGTCTGGATTTATATATATCAACTGTAATACCAGTTGGATTTAGGGACCATAGTGCTGTATTTGCTGTCCGTAAACTGCATCGATTGAGATCTCCACCTCCGCGTATAGCAAACACGCGAAATTATCAAACCTTTAACCTGGTTTTTTGATCTGCTTTTACCGAAGATCTAAATAAGGTTCTCTGGTTGGTGATTGACACTGCAGATGATATTGAAGATTCTTGGGACCTTTTTAACAAATTATTTAACGAAGTTGTAGATTCCCATGCACCAGAGATTCACGTTGGGACGAGAGGCAAAAAGCTGCTGTGGTTGACATCAACGACTAAAAATTTAATGAAAGATTGGGACGATGCTTTAAGGTGGGCTCATGAAACGGACAGTGAACTTCACTGGAGCATGTTCAAGCATTTGCGTAATGCTGTGACCCTTGATTGTTTCTTGTTTTTTTTTGATTGTTTTTTCCTTCATTTGAGAAGAGAAAAAAAATCGTTATTTTGACAGACAATTTGAAGAGAACGAGCAAAATGCACGAGGGACCTGGAAAAATATATTATAAACCAGTTGCTTAGTAATCACCGAAAACGGGCAAATGGATGTACATCCTCTGGTTTAACAGCAAATGAGTTGAAAGATGAATTTAATATATTTAATCGCTTTTTCGTTTCGTGTGCTACGAACGTTAGGTCTATTTGTGGCACAACTGGTGCATTCGGAGAACTTCTAACTACATGGTTTGATGACTTTTGATGTTCAACATGTACTATGTGGATGAAAGGCGAATAAAGCCAATAATTTAGATACCGAGTCGACTGCTTAAGGAAGGTACCGATGTACTGGCATATCCGTTAATAAAATTATTTAACTTGACAATACAACAAGGTAATATTCCCAGTAAATGGAAGAAGGCAATTGTGACTCCAATTCATAAGGAAGGCAGGAAAGATGATCCGGAAAAGTATCGCCCTATTTCTGTCTTAGCAGTGGTGTCAAAAGTCCTTGAACGGTTAATCCACAATAATTTTTATCTCAATTGTATTTTTAAATAATTTGTAATTTGCTTCGCATGATTTGTTAATAGTTAACTATTGTATATACAAGGCCCTTATGGATAATAGCCACTCGAGCTGAATGGGCTACCTTGTATAAACAAAGTCATTCATTTATTCGTTCATTAAAATTATTCTACGCTGTAAAGCTGAAGCAATTTATCAAAGTGACCAAGCAAACAATGATAATTAATAAATATGACCGTCTCCCAATCATTCATCCAAATGCTTGCTACTACGGACAACAGACGTCTTCGTCTTATCACAAGCTACCCAAGTTTTTCGTTTCCATATAACTGAGGTAGAGTTCGAATTCGCTCTTGGTCTTACAGTATTCAACATCGCTGAGATCGCACTATTATGCTTACCAATACATTATAAATTTCGAGATCATGACAAAATCGAGATTTTCGGATGTGTGCACATAATAAATTTGAGCTGACTATTTTGTTACCGCGTAATTATTCCGGTATATATCTAGAACGATATGGTTTTTAAATACATGTACAGTGTAATGGACTAAACATGGAAGACTAATTTTTCTTAAAACCATGTTGCCATTTATGCTTACGCGAACAAAGGCGTTAATAAAAATGGCGAATCCTTACGTAAGTGTAATTCACTCACTTCAAGACGTGTTCTAATATTGTCAGTGAAAAACGCAGAAAAACAAGCGACTTAAATGCACAGTACCGTTCATCGAGATTTGCTAGTTAAGGTTATGACGTTTATACCATTTGCCCTTTATTAAAACAAAAGCGATGCTCATTTAAGCGATTCACATCTTCAATAGAGCTTTTCAAACTTCAATAACATCAATCAAATTACAGTATCGGTAAGAGGAAATTCGTTAACAACAAGTAATTTAATATTCCGTTAAACTGAATTTCGCTAACGTCAATGTAAAAAACATTAACATTTACAAAACTTCATTAGCATCAACCAAAATTCAATAAGAGAAATGAGAAAATCGACAAAATAAAAAGTCATTGAGTGATACCGCATATGAAGTGTATGCATGAAAAAGACTGGTAATAACAATTACCAAGACTTGCAATGTCTACTGGAAATTGTTGCACAAGATATTGAACTTGAAACGTCGTTTTCAGTTGTGTGAGGCTAGAGTAAGCGTTACGATGACTGAAGAAAAGGAGAGATAATTTCGCAGGAAGATTAATACTGTTTTTTGAAGAGCTAGAACTGGACTATATCTTGCAATGAGGGGATACTTTGGGGTTCAATCCCTCTGCTGTCTCAAGAATAACATCCAAATACTGTACATTCGAGAAGGGAGGGTTTAGAGTACTTATGAACCTTACTTCCCTGCGATATTCTCTCTCCTTTTGGTTTAGTCATTGTATCGTTCACTCTGGCTGCACACGTGTCAAAACAATGTTTTAAGTGCTATCCTTGTGTAATTGTGTGTACAACATATACCCACACGTTATCGCTAATTGAATTTTTATTTTATTTTGTTGATTTCCCCATTTTTAGTGCAAAGTTTCAAAGAAACTTTGTTAGTGCAAAGTTTCAAAGAAACTTTGCAGTATTGTGATGAGTGGCGAAAATTCACATCAGTCATTCAGTCATAGTG
>JBAHVQ010223422.1:0-10881 GCA_036872915.1 Nanipora kamurai
AGATACCACCAAAGACGTTGTTTGGAAGCTTGGCACATTAACAGCGCCCACGCTCCTTTGAACCGTGACGACGGCGGCTCCTGCCGGAGGATTATTTGCATCACATCAATAGATGAGATCATCACTCAAAGTCGATCATAAAAGGAACTCGTTACGACGCTTAGATTACCCCTGATGAAGACACTAGACCGGAGTGTCAAAATGTTGGGTCGTGAAGTGTAATTTCTTTAAGTTACGTTCATAAAATTTACAAACCAGAGTAGCATTTGGTACGTCGGTTATTGTAGTTTTATTTTCTATGAGAGGAAATTGCAGGTACACCTTTCTCGGCATAGTAATCTATTGGTTTAGGTTTACTCTCTATCCTGGTTACATGGAGTTGGATTAGCCTAAGTACATTCGTTAAAACTAACAACTTATGCATGGCTGTTAACACATGAAAACAACTTGGGCTCCACTACGAGATCAACCGCATTGGTAATATTGTCAGCAAGGTGTCACAGCATCGTCCAGGCCAACGAAGCAGAGTACCTAATGTTCGAGCGAATCGACATTGTTCAAAATTTCACATGTGAAGTGAAAGTATACGAAAAATGTATTTCGCGTTTGAAATGGACGGTTGACATATGAAATTTTCATTTCAAGTATGGAATTCAAAGATTTTCGCATGTGAGATAGTATAGTATTTCCATATGTGAACTAGCACGTGGAATTTTTTTTAGGGGCTCTTCTTTCTTCTCCACTGTTTCGTGCCGACATCTTTCTTCCTAATCTTCGTAAAGTCACTAATTAGGCTTATTATAGCGGAGGAAACTGGCTAAATTGCCGAACATTTGAAGAAAAAGATCTCACTTTTCGTACTAAGACACTTCTACATGCACAAGTTTGGCAGTTTACCAATCTTTAAGGCCGCACAGCCTTAGGCTGCCTACGCAAAGTCCCATATTTTACATTCGCTCTCTGAGGCAACTATTCGTTATGCATGTTAACTTAACTTCATCGTCACTGTAATCCTTCAACGCCAACGAAAACTTTCCAAACACTAAAAAAAATCTTGCTGAGTTTCATGCCACGGTACTCGCTAAGCTGTGAACAAAAACACTGTAACTTCCTTTTAGCCAGGTACCATAATTCCCAGCGACTGACAAGCAGAACCTCACCCAACGTCGGAACAAAACCTTTAATTTTGCTGGTGACCCCCAAGTCTTCAATAACATTAAGATTTTGGATTGGGGTCAGGACTAGACTTGAGAGTTGCACTGGGATTAGTGTGAGGACCAGAGTTAGGATTAAATTAATATGTGGAAATTAATCGTCTAATGGTAAACGACCTTAACAGTTTATGAACGATGTTAAACTATATAGGATGCTGCATACGCAGTATATAAAACAGCGTAGAAAGTTAAAGGTTGGTAGACTGTCGAATTTTGGTAGAAAAATTCTGATATTTCGAGCAAAGGCCCTTCTTCAGAGAATGAAACGTTCACTTTCTGAAGAAAGGCCTTTGCTCGAAACGTCAGGATTTTTCTTCATAAAGTCGGCGGTCTAACTAAATTTTCATTTTCTTAACCGTCGAACCTAGATAGATAACTAAATTCAACACATTAACCAAGCGGCTTTTGTATCTATAACTTGTTCACGTACCAGCTTATTAGCATCTTTTTCAGAGCTAAATAGTTCTTGCAGAAACATAATTTTCTTCAGGAATTTTTTCAACTCCCTGTCAGAAGGTAAAGCATCTAATTTATCAGACAGAAAACCACTAGGAGCTGCATTTCGAGGATGGAACAGCATTTTTATGGCAAACGATACATGGATGTCCATGAAGCTCAATTCATTCCTCGGTAAACGTTCCTTAGCCGAAGACTGGGAATATTTGAACACAACAAATGTCCGCGTATCGTCTGTGTTAACTCCAAGTATAAATATTTATAATATCAAAAAAAAAGGTTAACTACAAATTTTCCTTATTGTTCTTTCCCCTCAGAGGCAGCGTTCAGGTGCGTCCATGCGTCCTTGAACGTATGGCAAGAGTAGTAAGACGCCCTTTCATCCCAAAAATGTCAGGCAAAATCGGTCGAAAAAAGTGCTAAGTGGCACAAGCAGATGCGTAAATTTTATAATTTTTTGGGAATGAAAATGTCTACTCATATTTCTTTGCATTGAACATTTTATTCCCAATATAAGTCTCCTGGCCAACTTGGCCCCTTCGCCAACCTGTTGACATCTGTCGTCCTATCGGTTAAAAGTATTTTCACGCATCACCATCCACGATGTTTGTACGCATTGTTTCGCCCCTGCGTCCAATCCTCGTTCAGGTGGAGAGTGGTCTTTCCCACCAAGCTCAATATAACTGGACTGCGCACACAGCTCAATAAATGAAGCCACCGAAAATGGCGTTTTTAATTAAGGTACCAAGATTGCCGCCATAAGATTTTGTATGGAAGTGGCAGTTCAAATACAAAACTCGTAAACAACTCGTGAAACCAATCAAAAATTTCACCGTAAGTCTAATTTCCTACCTTTAAAAATAAACTGTGTGTCTTAACAAAAAATTGAAGTGTGCTCTTCATAACTTTGGAAAGTATTTCCTTGTTTTTGCCTTCTTTTCAGCGGCTGGCAGTGAATTAGCATCTGTTGATTATTTTTCGGCGTTTTGAACTCCCCCATGAAGTTCTCGTGATTTGTCATCCAACTTGACTAAATTTGACTATTTGACGTGAGACTGGTAACAAGTTTTCAACAGGTAAGGAAGCAATGGACAGCGGAAACATAATAGATCGTAAAGGCATTACAAGCACTTGCAGTGCCTTCTTGCCTCATAAGAACGTACCTTTCGAATTTTTTTTTTTTGCCTCATTAAGACGTACAGTACCTTCCGAAGTTTTTAAATATCTCTCCCACCGTTTGAGAAGTAATTTCTCATTTCTAAAAATAACCAGTAAATTGTAGCCACTACAACCCAGCCACGTACCAACAATTATTTAACACAAAAGGAGGCAGCATATTAAATGACGCCAACAACTGTGCCCCGCTCCCCTAGAAATAGACAATCAATGGTTAATTCGTGTTCGGACATGGCAGTTTGACACTGTTAAGGTTTAAGAAAATCTTGCTGATCAAACTATGATAGGCAAAGGACTGAAAGACTGAAAGTAATTTTGCACAGCCGACATAAGTCTGGTGGCCTGGTGGTTGAGGCCTCTAGCATTCAGAAGATTGCGGGTTCGATCGAATCCCATCTGAAGCCCAGAGTCTTCTAGTCCTTGGCTTATCACTGTTTATTCACTAAGATCTTCGAAGACTTAAAAACGTCAATCGCCAGTCACATAAAACACACAATAAGCCTGGATCACGATGCAACAATACCAACCTGCTCACTGTAACCGCTGAGTTTACAATTAGTTCTTGAAGATCAGTAGCAGGAGTAGACGTGTTTATTCTCGTCCCGTCTCGTGCAAATCCGCTGCTCAAATAACTTTGTAAATTTCTACGAAACTCGTCGTCAAGCCTACAAAAGCAAGAATTAACTTGGACTTCTTACAATGATTTTGACAGCTGAGAAAATGTGGATAACTGATTTCCTACATAAGGTTACTTTTTAGTTGGGCAGTCATAACTTTGTTTCTTTCACGGTACCGTTAACCTCAGAATGTTTAAAAAGTTACAGTGTTTTATCAAGGAAATTAACATAAAATCAATAACCTGCCTGACATGACTTACAGACGACCTAGCTTCTTAGCTGGTTCTTATTTTTTCTTCCTTTCTTCCTCGTGAAAAGTACATAGCAGAGAAAAGTGTAATGGAAGCCTAAGAAATCACCTAACATTTGCAACTGTCATTTTGACCTTGATTTACTTTTGACGGCCCTAATGTGATTCAGTTCACAGATATAGAATAATTAGATTCTAATCTGGGGCTCAGAAATTGTCTTTCTGTGGGCACGAGCTAGGCAAAAGTTCACATGTCGTCTGCGTAATAATAGACCTTAAGCAATGACTTTTTCGTGTAGACAGCAACGTGAGTAACCGAATGGGGTTGTTAAGTTCCCGTCAAAATACGGCGATGAAATAATTACAGGTTTTTTTGTTAAGAATGTGTCGTTACAATGTATAGAATACGACCTTTTCTTGTTCTGACTTTACCGAACAACTCGTCTGCGAATTGGGATCTCAAATATTCATACGGCATGTAACCTCGAAGTTCAAACTTCTTTTGCTGCATTATGAGAAGCAAATAATTGAAAGCAATACTTCTTAAACTTCCGATTTTATCATAACTTGACCTTGTGTTGCTAAATTAATGGTCTAAATATACAGGCTTTGAATAAACCTTTCTTTACAGACTATCCGACGGCAAGAGAAAACAACTAAACGACCTATTCACACTCTATTAATCTTTCTGACGATTGTTGATCGATAACGTTTGCAACCAACATCCAATGAACAGTATTTTTCAAATCTAGCGTACAATTCCGTTTCTTCTTTGGCGAAGTAATAAGAAAATAACTCTTCAGTACATCCAGAATACATAGACTAATCAAGAAATGGACTTTTGAGCCTAAAAGATAAACATTTTAATCATGTTCTAGGGACGGCAGCAAAACCTCTGTTTTGACGTTGGCGCGAAAGCACGAGGGCGGGTTAGGAAAACCAACAACGTTTTCCGGAAGTAAAAGTTACATCCGGTCGCTGTCGCCGAAAACGGTGTTGCTTAAGCAGACTCCCTAGGGTAGTTTTTAACAGGATAATGGTAAGTAAGTATGGTTGAGCACGCATGCGTAGATAGCGATCTTGTTGAATCGTTATTCTATCACAACGCATCACTACAAATGGGAAATTTTTTGGTGTTTGCTTCGGTGGATTTCATTTAAACTTGGTAAGTAAAGCTAACAGAGCAAGCTCAACAACATATCTAATTTTCAAAATTTTTCATAAGACAGAATTTTTTAAAATCCATTAAGTCTACTGCAAAATATCTACCTACCCTGATATTTTTTATTTTATTCTTTAATGGAATATTTAAAGTCCTACCACTTTTCAGAAAAATTTACCGAAGAAGTCCAAAGATAATGCGTCTTAAATGTGATAATCTTGAAAATATGCCAATGTTCCAACGCTATTCTATTTCAGAATCATCCTGAGAATAATATGAAACGATAAATTCATAATTAACCTACACTGCTGAAGTCAACTGAAAAATTTGACTCGAGCGAGATTTGAACTCGCACCTTCGGGAATCCTTTCCACCGCTCTACCTGCTGAGCTATCAAGCCACCTACCTGTTGAGCTGTTGAGCCATCCTCGTGGATAGCGTTAAGCTCTTGCGAGAATATTTCGTACACTTAAGTTGCAATACCGTCCGGCACATATTTATTCCAAACACTATGAAATATACAGTTTTCGTGCAGCATATTGTAATTTAACCAAGCTTTCATTAAGCTCCGAGATATCCAGCAAAATTGGCGTAAACAAGCAAAAGTTTGCGCGATTCTTATCTGCCAGTTCTCCACAAATTTGCATTTCAGGAATAATAGCGCGAATGCGCACATCAGATCACGTTTTGTTAGCATGCCTGTCTAATTATGGAAATTGAATCTGGAAGTTATTATCCGGCACTCATTTTTCGCTGGCTACATTCCTGCGTCGGTAGTATCACCAAGTTCCCACGTGCACACGTATGTACTTAACACCCTGAGGGACGACTGTCCTTTAAAAAAATTTCCTGTTATTTCACATCTGAGAAATACATGGAATTAGAACGTTTTCCCTTGTGAAATTCTCATTTAAGACAAAACATAACCCGAAAATAAATATCTCGTAAATAACTCAAGTATTACCGCCATACTTTTGTCTCGTCCTTAAGCTCATATCTTGAGTTATTTACAACATGTTTATTGAAGATCAACGACGCCAACGTAACCGGTGACATCATTTAAATTTTGAGGATTGAGTGACGGTTTGTCACGTCATAGCCATTGTATCATAGTTATCCAAAATGGTGGATTTCTGACGTCATAAGGCAAGTTTCGTGATCATTAACATGGCTACAACTTCTTCACAAAGCAGATGAGAATGAGTCAAGTTGATGACTTTCTGAAGAAGAAATTTTCGTAACTGCTTATGAGCTTCCGTATTGTTTCAGTATCAAAGTATTTACCGTAAATACGCACTGCAAAATTGTAATTCTTTGAAATACTATTTTTAATAAATGGGAAGTTCAATAATTGAATTATGTGTTTTCCGTCTGAAAATATATATGTATAATTTTCTATTTTAGGCAAACAAAGTTCGGTAAAAAACTGCAATAAACTTTTAAATTTATGAGGACATAATGACGTCATTGTAACGTCAGACATCAGTTAAAGTACCTCAAATTGTTTGCTTTATGATTTTCTCTTTATCCACCACATTTCATTTCAATAGGTTAAAGATTTTCGGAGTTAAAGCGGGCACTTCCATCCCTAGCATCAACTCCTGATTAGGTAGTTACGAATACAATGTACTTCCTACGACCATACTTTACCCAGAGGTGTCCATTTCAGACATCTTCGCGATAAAAAGAGAACTCAAAGCTTCGTTATCAGACAGTTCATGACCATCAACAAGGTCTATGTCTTCATTTGGGTCCACTCTTTCATATCGCTCGTCGTCGTCTTAAAAAATAAACAGGAGAAAAATTTCACGTCAAGGTATACATCGTCCTTGTGGATTACGTATTTCACACAAAATGCGACTGCATGTTAAAGTGAAATAAAAAAATTGTCTTATAATACATCAAACACAAAAAAGGCTCAAACACTATATATGGAGTATTTGAAAAGAGTATTTGAAGGGTGTGTTTGACTAGAGTGTTTGACAACAGCGTTTGAAAAGAGTGAGCGGGTGTTTCAGCGGCGACTTTTCAATAATCGTCATGATTGTTCCAGCTTTAAAACTTTAAAGCAACTTCTGTATTGTTGTCAAAAGATATTGTTTCAGCATTTTAACTGTAGATCTCCGAGACAAAACAAGATTGTCAATTCCTCAAAAACATCACAATCCTGGATACATTATAGCATCCTTTACCCAAAATAATGTTGTAAATAGTGATTACAACATGAGCAGTAGTGTTTTATCAAATTAAAAAATTCGAGCGCGCAGCGCCAGAATTTTTAGACTTGATAAAACACGTGCTGTGAGTGTTTTGAACAGCTTGAAAAATCTCGGTTGGAGATTGTATTTCTGCCATTATTGGTTTATCTATTTGTGTTTTTAATATAACAAAGCTTCTCCCTAATTTGGATTATAAACTTTACATAAAATTTCATATTCGTTGGCATTCTACGTAAGAACGTTCATCCTAATTAATCATTCAGTTCAATACAGTTTCAGAGTTATAAGTCGCCTATCCTTTGTGTGAATCATTAACCAGTAATTTAACTTGAGAATTCAAATGCGTCCCCTGTTTATTCTTGTAACCCAATTGGACAGTATAACTATTGAATATTGATTAGTTTTTCCTCTGGATATAGCACGGTTTCGAGTGCAATTTGGAAGAAACATATACGGGTGAATTTTTCAAAGATTATCAAAATAGCGCTGCTTCGAACGACGAGTGCTATTTTTGATCTTTGAAAAACTCACGAGTGTGATTATTACCCGATTTGCACAAGAAACCACATGCTATCACTAAATAAAATTCTGGAACATGTCAGGAAAATGCTGGAACATGTCATACTACGTATGAGATATCCGTTGACTACTTTCTGGGATTTTTCCAACTCATTTTCCCTCCTCTCGCCCCTGGCATAATATGGTGTAATTCCGGATAAAACTCAGTTTCGTCCAGGCGATCGTAAATTTCCCATGGTTCTTGACCCAGGATATTAACCTATTATCTGCTTTTGACCTAATAACCTCAATAACTTCCACTGAAAAACAAAGAACTTAAGCTCAATATGAAAATAAGTATCCAGCGTCAAACACGAAACAAAGTAATGACATAATTTGAAAGATAATTTGTTTACACGATACATTAACGTAATCCCGCACCTCCGGAGTGATGACAATCGTCACTGAATTTGAACTTGAAGTTGAACTTATCAAATTTGTACTTGAATGTGAACACTGAAGGGAATGAATTAGGTATTTGTAGGGTTGATACCAGTTCCCACATAGTTTATTGGACTGTACGTCAAACAGGTTTCCCTCTACATAAAGTGTCAGAACTTTTCCAATAGATTCGGTTGCATACTTTATTACTGTGAAATTCCGTTTTGGCTTTTACATGAGAAGTTAATTTACGTGTTGATTTCTTACAATTGAAGTCAAGTCATTATTATCTCCAGTCCTCTCGATTTGTTTCTGACTTTAAGGTCATTTTGGGATTTATATAGCTACAGTGAAGGTTTAATCATGCATACGATTTGTAATCTTCAAGTGAAGAAATCTGTATGAGTGTAGTGCCTCCAAACAAAAAATTACGTTTTCGTCAAAACGTCTAGGCAGGCGACGGAGCTCAAACCCCTAACATTCCTGCAACAAATTTGGTTCCTAACCTTTGAACTACACAAGCACTCCGATGGTCAGGTGCTTTTGCAGATGTTTCCTTATTCGCTTTTCGATTAACGCTGCATATGGTGAAATTTGAGCTCGGTGTAGATGAATGTTATTTAACGTTCTTGGTTAAGATTCTTTACTGAGGAAAATATCCTGCTGACAATTTACTTGGTAAGGTAGCAATACATCAACTGCTGTATTTACTTGAATTTGATGGTTTGTCAATCGACCCACATCTGATCCAAAAGACGATAGGCCAACCATGAACTAATACGATGGACTCAATTCTTAAAAAATAAAAGTCCTTCTGTGTGATCACCACGGCGTCTTTTGGAAACAAATCTCCGGTGGATAAAATTATATGGACGACTGACCTTTTTTAAGATCGATTGTCTTTCGCACAAGTTACCATGAATAAACTAAGCGTGCTCAAAGTGAATGATAGTCCATGGTGGTCAATGATCTTCAATGATACTACATGATAGCTGGTGGTCCACCGGGAGCGAGATTTTCAACTATCATCGACTATCATGCACCGTTTCACGAAGGTTCGCGTTAGCTAGAGCAAAATAAAAAAGTCCCCCTCGGTAGGAAAGGAACTAAATGGTAAATGTCTTATTTTTATATATGCATATATCTTTTAAATTATTTTATGAATTTTTTTGGAGCTTGCTCTGTTGCTCATCTCCTCTTATATATATTGTATACGGAAGCTTATTAAACTCAACTAAACTAATAGAGGGAAGCAACAGAATCTCTGTGGAAGTTGAATCGCTGTCAGTGTTACGGACGTCAAGGCAATTCTGCTCTAAGGTTTATGTCTACATGTTTTCGAGAAGATTACCTAATTTTATTGGTACTAGTCCCAGCCCTAACCCTTGTTTTTAATCTAAAGTTACATTTCAGATTTTTGACGAGACTAAAATTTTGCCTTATGTTACCCCAAGGATGATTCTTAAATAGAATCGTTGTGATTGTTTTCACAAAACTATGGCGGACTACACAAATGGTCACCGTGATTACACAAATTTGCACTTTTATTTTATGAGATTAACTTCATTGAAATCAGTCAATCACAATTGAGAAACCTTTTCCTGGATATTATTAGCTGTTATTATTAGGAGATGTTATCAGACGGTTCGCACGTCTAATTATTTTGCAACAAAATTTCGAAATAAAAGCACAGTATAAAACAACATGGCCGTAACGGTCCT
Source organism: Nanipora kamurai (assembly GCA_036872915.1). Classification (NCBI taxonomy): domain Eukaryota; kingdom Metazoa; phylum Cnidaria; class Anthozoa; order Scleralcyonacea; family Helioporidae; genus Nanipora; species Nanipora kamurai. The sequence continues at coordinate 9,755 of JBAHVQ010223422.1, forward strand.
GAAAAACTTCCCGTTCCCATGTTGTGCCAAAAGCGAGATTAAATAGGACTCGATTTCTCGTAGTGATTGCCGGAAGTATAACGTCGGAAGACTCGAGGCTGACGACATATATGACAATTTTTATTTCACGCAATTTTACTAAGACATAAAATCTAAAAAACCATTGCTTGAAAAGCTGCGCGATGTAACCAACCCATCAACTTTTTCACCTGTTCTGAATTTTTATCATGGTTTTTGCCAAAGTTCTAGAAGACTTTATGCAGAAGTTAAAGAAGTCGTATGTAAAAATGGAAGGTTTCTCGTTGACTCAGTGTTCATATAGTTATGTCAGGTTTGTCGCTTCTTCAAAAAGAGATGTTTACTTTCAAAACGTTTCAAGTGATGCTGTTCCGATCATCAGGCGGGGCGAAATGGGATACGTGGCTGCTTTGGATACAAGGTGCGTGGGGGATGTTGCTTAACGTTTTTAAAGTTTTAAAACACTTTCTCAAGGTTTGTATCCATGCTGGCTGGTTCTGGCTTATTCCAGAACTGGCAAGAATAGATATACATAAACCAAAGTCAGATAGCCGACGAGTAAAAGGTTAAGCTTGCATTTTGAGTTTTCGTTGGTGAATTGATCAAACATTTACTATTTAGTTTATTTACTGTACAAAGAACTTTGTACCGTTTGTCAACCCACTTCGGCCGAACACATCTGATTGGATACCTGTTGTATAGAATTTGTTCTTGATAACACATTTTGCCAACATTGGCTGAACAAAAGTGTTCAGCCAAAATGGGGTGACAAGTGGTCGAAAAATTTTGACCTAAGCTAAGTTGTGCCACTTCCTATGTACGTCGTACCGAACCTCATCTTCAATTTCTGTGTGAAACAAGGAAACAAGGAATATCACAACTGGACGAACTTCTTCAATCGTTTAACAAATCAACTGTACGGTATCATCAATTTAGCTTCTTTTCGTGCTATTTACAAATCGCTTTATGATTATTCTAACCAAGAAATGCTTCAATGATACGATAACAAACCTGAATCATGATCATAATCATTGGTTGACTCCTTAACAATGGGATCCTTTAGCTCGCACGGTAAACCTTGACCTGGCTGCTTAAAAAGGTCAATTACT
>JBAHVQ010223475.1:0-10877 GCA_036872915.1 Nanipora kamurai
TTTGAGAATATGAACAGTTTTCTTGGCTGCAGAATGTGATTTTAGACAAAAAATTATACAGGCAGTATCTAGAAAGGCTTAGGATTGTATCTTAATAATATGAAAAAATAATGAATTTTGGTAAAATTCGATTTTTTTTTTCCTGTAAGACCACCTTAAAGAATAAAATATCAAAATATCTGGGTAGGTGGTCAAGGAAGATTATTTGTAATAAACTTAGGGGATTTTAAAAAAATAAGTCTTATGAAAAATTTTGAAAATTAGATATGTTGTCGAGCTTACTCTGTTTTAATTGCCAAGTTTAAAAAAAAATTACCGAAGCAAACATCCAAAAATTTCACACTTGTAGTGACGCAGACGGTGCTGTCGTGATAGAATAGCCATTCGACATGATCGCTATGTTCGCATACTTTCCCAGCCATATTTAGTTACCAGTTTCCTACTAAAAATTACCCAAGGGAGCCACCTTAATTAGGGGATTTTGAAATTTACCCTTGTATACAAAATTTTACCTTATTTGTGTTTCCAAGACTCTTGGGTTTTAGTAGCTGTCAAATTACCGCAACAGGTGAATTCACTTTAATGATACTCTGTATATTTATTCTACAATCTTGTGAAGAAAAAACCAGTATTTTACTTTATTTTTAATAGCAAATCTGTTTTAGGTAGAGTGGTGGTCTGGAAATGTATGCATCACTCTGAAAATAACATTTTAATAAAGTTCCTTTATTTATACTACATTGCTTTATCAGTAAGGGCCATCTCCTCTATATTCAGTGTTAATGCAGGAGAAAAACGGAGTAACCGGAGAAAACCTGTGATGTTTGGTAGAGTCAAACTGGACAACACTCTCCTCAAATGTGACCAATGTAGCTTTGATCAGAAAGAAGCCAGAATCAAACGCTAGTCACAGAGATGAGAGAAACATGCACTGCCGCTGTGCCGCCAACACTTGTTTATCATAAAGCTGTTCATCATCATGAACTGAATTACTGAAATAAAGCTTCGAGGATTAGGTTGAATTATGATATCGCGCAGAATACAGACATGACTTATTTTCCAATTAGTCCAAGTGATGTCGCAAGAAAACGGCGTGACAGGTCGTCTCATCTACATATAAAACATATTCAAATATTCGAAGTCCAAGAACGACGTGAGATATGGAAAGACTGTAGGTGTTCCTTCATCAGTTCTTGGTGATCTGACCGCAATCAAAAAGCCTGGGACTTTCTGCGAAATAGAAATCCAGTTTCATATCTTTTATCAGTTGTAACATTCTGTGTCTTTTACGAAACTGTTTGAAATTTTGTGTCAGTATTCAATAAAGGGAAAGATATTTCCATTACGAATATAAGAACAGAATCTGGTATAGTTTATGAGATATTAACTAACTGAAACTACAAACGAATTTCTATTTGACAACTAGTCCCAGTCCACTTTTGTGTTTCCAGATCACCTTGTTCTATAGTACTTTCAATTGAGACAGACTTGAGGACCATTCAGTCGACACGTCTATCGCATGTTATTATTTGATTTATGTATTTCGCTGTTTTGATTGGCTGAAAGACCGCTACGTCACTTGCAAATACCTGCCTGCAAGTAATAATTTGCTCATGCGCACTTCGGCGGAATGTTTGGCCAAGTTAGAAAATATTTACCAGTTAACGAAAACAAAACGCTAAACCAAAAAAGAAATCGAATAATGAAACAATTATCGAACTCGAATATCGAAAAATATCGTGACTAGTCAGAGTCTCACAGGTCAATTATTTGGCTCTGCCGTAACTAATTCGGCATCGGCAAATATTTGATCTGCTCGCCACTGGCAAATCACAACATTTTGCTCAACCTCATCCAATTGACCACTCTAGAAACGTCGAGTAGTCCGAAGACGAATATTGCTCCGCAAGGGTTTCTAGGATCATTTGAGTGGAGGGCGCAAATAAATTTAAGACGTCATTGAACTTCAATGCGAAAATACTAATCAAGCTTGAGACTAGTTAGCCTAGACGATGATATAGAGGGAGTGAGGCATCCACAGGCTAGTCTGGACGATTGAACAATTCCACAGCTCTGGAGATAGCTGTTATATAGAGGGGAAAAAACTAGTAACAGAAAAACAGAACTTATCTAGAGGTTAGTTTTGCGTGTAATGCCATATCCTGTCTTAGGACAATACGGTACTCAGTAATTAACATTCTCGGCCATTTTAAATCAACTTTACTCGAAACGCGGTGCCAAAATGGATGCTATTTTGGAGATTTGTCCATCCAAAATATCCCAGAATGCTTGCCAAGTCAAGCCTGGACGTATCCATTCTCTCGGAAGTTTCTGGCGTGGTCAATAGCTTTTATTATTCATCGTCCTCGTGTATGTGATTACCATTAAGGGTCCCGGAGGCTTTTTGTATGTGAATCATATATCGCTGAGTGATGGAATGATCCTACGTGATCAGGGGAGCACGGTGGGGAGATCAGGGTCCTGGGCTCCCGTCTCGGCCGACAACAAAATTTTGTGAATATCTTATGACGGATAATAAATAATATTGCAAAAGATAATTAAACAATACTACTGCACAGAAACTTTATAGAATCCTTGTTGATCCGTTAGCTCATTAAGGTCCGAGGCAATTGAAAAAATGATTCAAAACTTTTGCCTAACTTTATGACAAGGTTGGTTGCGCAGCAACGAACCGTGACATATCACGCGTGCGAAAAACCACTTTTCCAACTCTACTTTTTGAGCAGATTTCAAAAAACTTTGTTGCGGAGTCGAAACTCGAACAGAAAGAAGGTCAAAATAACAGACGTTTTCATAGTTCACTGGTGAGCCATATTTGGGGGATCTGACAGAACAGAGTTATTGTCTTATATCTCTGGAATGTTGGACATTATTTGTATGTTGTGTATCTGGGGCCAGCTGTATAAAAGGTGATTAACTTTAATCACGATTAGTGCTCAGTTTTAGCCAATCAGGATCAGAGGATAAGAATTTTAACTACGTTTTAATCACGCGACGGCTGACTTAAGTGTGATTAAAAGTTTTATGCAGCCAGGCCCTGGTCACCAACCATCTGAAAGACCAGGATTTTCGATCTTCTAATCACAATCCTGGATGCCATAAAACGCCGAGACGAAATCTATTTTTATAGATACTTCATATTACTTGACAATCTCGGTGGGAAGATCTTCCTTGAGATTCACGGTACATCTCGCTAAGCAGTTTACTGTTGACTTGAGATCGTATTGCATGGTAACTAATTTGAATGCGTGTATCCTCGGAAAAGAAATCTCATGTTACAACAGAGAACAACATCTTCAATGTCGTCAGAGCTTTAAGCTTTGGCACAACCAGATTTAAGAAGAGAAAGAGGTAACTTTTACTGTACTAGTTTGATCAACTCATTCCCGACAGAATCAATCTTCTATAATTTGCTCTTTTTTATTCCAGACAGATTTACTCGTCTTCACATCAGGGTTAGAAGACATCTTGTCGGGAAATTGTAATGGTATTGATACCAATTTACTCCTAATAGTTCACAGCCGTAGAACTTGTTACTTGTGTTAGATATTACGCATATGTTCGGAAATACCCAGATATGCTACAAGGCTCTTAGTCGTAGGTCGCAGTTATTTTCTTTTAAGTTGTTACGCGTGATTACGGAGTAAAGGCAACTGCATACCGATGAGGCGATAAATTCACATTTAACCTACACTGCTGAAGTCAACTGAAAAAGTTGATTCGAGCGGGATTTGAACTCGCACTTTCAGAATCCGGTCCGCCGCTCTACCTGTTGAGCTATCGAGTCTACAGGGATTGGAGGCGAGTTATTATCAAACTTAAGTGTACGAGATATTCTCGAAGGTGCGAGTTCAAATCCCGCTCGAGTCAACTTTTTCAGTCGACTTCAACAGTGTAGGTTAAATGTGAATTTATCGTTTCATATTACCCTGAGGATGATTCTGAAATAGAATTGAAACACTGCACATCCATCCTCGTGGATAGTGTTAAGTTGTTGGGGGAATATCTCGTACACTTAAGTTGGATAATAACTCGCCTCCAATCCCTGTAGACTCGATAGCTCAACAGGTAGTGCGGAGGACAACCGCAATCGTTTCATATTACCCTGAGGATGATTTTGAAATAAATACTGATGAGAACTAAACGTCTATTACCGACTTGCTATATGCAAGATCAATTAACCTTTCCATAGCCGTCGAAACGTCGACTACGAGAAGAACTATATTCCACTAAAGAAGAAGGGGACACCGGGGTATAGTCGGGAAAGAACTGGAATAACAAAATAAGCGGAGAGGTGAAATGAAACCAGAAGGATAAGAACGCCGACTGTGATGTGTCAAACTAAGTTGTTTTACCTCATGAGTTGGCTGCGTAAAGACCCTCGTAGAAAACTAGAATATATCGCTCTATGGGTTATAGGTCATATTGAGCACTCTACAGAATGAGCCATTGGCGCTTTGCATTATGCGCACGCTCACTGCTTGCAGTTAGAGCGCTCTGGCAAATGGCTTTGATGTCCCACATTTGTGAGGCTATATATATATTATTATAATATATATATATAAATATATATTAATATATATATATATATTATGGGAAATATATTATATATATATTAACCACTCACTTCAGCTTTTGCACAAACGTTTTTACTTTAAGTTTTTCAGGTGCAATATGTTATGTGAGTGGTTTTCCTATTTATATTTACAGGTGTCTAAATCATGAATCACGTTATTGAATTGTTATGATGTTTTGCCATTATGCTTATCTTACAAGCGGTTATATTATTATACTATGTAAATTGAGAGTATAAAAGAAGACGCGAAGACAGATCAATTAGACTTCTAATACGGACGTTTCGTCCATTTGAACTACATTGTCCATTCAAAAAGTTTTTAAAAAGTATCCAAAATTTTGGACATTTTTGTTAGCATTTTCTGAGCCGTTAAAGGGTTGAAGGACCCTCCCTGTTAGTTATAGTTATGTTATTCTCAACTCCCTGATTTCGTAAGGTGGCTGGGATTCTCGATGTCGTCTCAAATCGATACATTCAACCATTCACAATGTTCTGGCCGACCGATGGAGCCATCGCCCGACTTCCTGATGATATTAAGGACCGACTTCTTAGTGGCAACTACACTAGTGAACTGAGAGATATCCTGAACTATCACGTAATTTCCCAAACAAAGGTATGGTCTCATGTTGCCTTGTCAAGTTTAGTCCCCTCGTTTCGTATTGTCCAATCCCGTTCCGGGTCACCTCGTTTTGTTTTGTCTTTTTATCGTGCTTTATTTACTCTAGTCTCGTCGTTCCACCTCGTCTCGTGTGGTCCCTTCTCTTCCTGTGTCGTCTCGCTTTGCTATCTTGCCTTGTCTGGTCTACTCCCCCATCTCGTTTCGTTCCCTCCAATCGCATCTCATCTTGTTTCATCTTGGCATGTCACATACGCATCAAAACAGAAGTTTAAACTTTGCTTAGTTTGCTGTGGTTTGCTCTGCCGTTATTTGTTGACCCCTGTTGGGTCTTAAAAGAAAAGTAGGGGTGTATAATAGCTTTCACTTGTCTGGTGATAAAAATTATTTCCCAGCAAAAAATTCCTAATAAAATCATATCGAATACGGAGACATCAAGAAATTGGAAGTAACTTCTTTAATAAAAAATAACGTTTCGTCACTACACGAGTTACAATATCAGTGTGATATGGATTTACATGTAATTGTATATACATATATATATTTAAGCCAGTAATCACATGTAAATTCATATCATAATTAGATATAAACATTAGAGTTCTGCGCCGGCAATATTGAATGGCTTGTAGATAGTCAAAACGTTTTGAAACTGCCGGAAGAATGGTTAAACTGACGTTTCGAGCGAAGGCCGTTCGTTGGAGTGAAGGAACGAAGGCCCTTCGCTCGAAACGTCAGTTTAACCATTCTTCCGGCAGTTTCCCAAACCTTTTGTGACTATCTAAATTCATATCATTATGATGATGTAACTAGTGTAGTGACGAAACGTTATTTTTACTAAAGAATCTAATTCTAGTATCTCATTGTCTCCGTTTGCAATATGGCCTTATTAAGAACTATCTGATGGGCAATAATTTTTATCATCGGACTTTTTTCCGCCTGGTATCTCTATCGCTGAACGCTTTTACTTGATCAGATTACAATCTATGTCTGTTTGCCATCTGATGGTTTTACTCTCTCGGTGGCACAGTGGTAGTGCACATGTCTCTCACCTTTGTGACTAGGGTTCGATTGTGGCTCCGTGCAGTTCTCTGATTAAAGTTACCTTGGTCACATGTGAGAAGAGTGTTGTCCAGTTTGACTCTACCAAAACATCGCAGGTTTTCTCTGGGTACTTCGGTTTCCTCCTGAAGTAACACTGGATCCATGAGCGATGGCCCTTTACTGGACCTCTAGGGAGAACAGCGTAGTTTAGCTAATAGGGCTGTCCAGTATAAATAAAGGAACTTAGTCGTTTGTCTGCAGTCGTCAGGCAGTGAGTTTGTTATGTCTTTCTGTTGGTTTACATATCTGACTGGTCTGTTCATGTGTCTCTCAATCTGCCTGTCAGTGTGTCGGTCTGCTTTCTCCTTGTGTTCGTTGGTTTTCTGTCTCTTGGTCTGTTTCGCTTGTCTAGGTTTATTTATTTTATTTGTTTGTTTTATTTATTTGATATCTCTAAATTTTTCTCGTTAATCTGTTTGAATTTGTTTCTCTTTTCAGATAACAACTGAAGATATTCTAAGATATGCTGGTGGTCTCGCCAGACGAACGCAAGAAGGGACATCGTTGTACATTTCTTGCAAAGGACACAAGGTACGCCGAGCTTATGTGGGTTCCCTGCAGTTTCTACTTTTACAAGTTTCAATAAGTAAGGTCTTTATTTATAGACGTTTGTATCTGTAAAACAGTTGTAAGTTCAAAGTGCATCTAGCTGTAGAAAAAGTGTCAGAAACATGAGATACTTATCAGATTGTGCAATTTTCTAGTGCTACCAGGGTAACAATAACAATGAAACGTTGACGTTTTTTATGACTGTCACTGTTAAGACATATCATTTTTCACTAAAGAATAGCATAGGAACATTTTCTAAGACTTTAAAATATTAGGGGTTGTTGTTATAGAATTCGTGGATTTTAAAAAATTCTGTTTTAGGAAAAATTTAGAAAATTATATGCTAGAATTTTCAGTTTGCAGTTTGATACCATTCAGAGGGTTGCGGGTTCGAGTCCCGTCTGGAGCTCAGAGATTTTCTGAGTCCATGGCGTTCCACAGTTTGATGAGCAAAATTTCCTAAGACCTTAAATTATATGCTGTTGATGCTGTTTGCTGTGTCTACCATGTTTCAAAGAAATCCACCGAAAAAACATCCACAAATATAACGTTTGTATTGACGCGGATGAAGATGCAGTCGTGATAAAATAACGACTCGACAAGATCGCGATCTACGCCTGAATGCCACGCCATATTTAGTTACCTGTCCCCTATTAAAAATTCTCGTGGGGAGCCTAGATCGATGTTGCGAAGTGAGGTGACAGAATCCCCGAAGGTAACTTTAACCTACCGGAGCTTAACATACTCTTTCACTGAAAGAGGTTTAGTTTAAGATTAATAATAAACGCGGTCATTGATGTATTTTCGGGTCCGTTGATCTGCATAAGAAAATCTTCATAAAATGCACATTGTGTTCTTGTAACTAAGAAACAATTCCCATTACCTTGGTGAAAAGTTTTAATGATTGTATAGCACGCGCACTTTGTCGTATTTATTTTAAGTGTTTTTTGACGTGTCTTTCTTATAGTGCACTCTCAGCTATTATTCTAGGAAATTTAATGATTTTAGAATTAAACGTGCATCAGAAAAGTGAATGGAATTTTTGTAGGAATTGCTGGATTATTTTTGACTAATTTTGTTCTTTCTTTTTCTTTCCAATAGGGTGATATTTACATTAATGACCGAAGCAGAATTGTTCAACGAGATATTGAGCTTCTGGAAGGAGTAGCATTCGGTATTTCTGAGGTTCTTCTTCCTCCGGGAGTGGCTGGACGTTGTGACGAAATTACATATAACCAAACCAAGGTGAGAGATTATCCCTTCATAATATTTACCCTTTCATCACCAAGGCGCCTGCTTTACTCTAGCTAACTCTGGACGATTTTATTTCAAAAGCGGGAAACATCCGACAGTGAAAAGAGTTGTCCCGATTAATCCTTTTACTATCAAGGTGTCCCTAAAGCATATGATGGTGGGAAATTGTTTTCAGCAGGAAAAAGGCGCTTGGTAGTTCAAGAGTTAGAAGTTTGATTAATAGAATCGTAAAATATTTTTCGAAACATGGTGCATTTTGCAAATCGTAGTCATGATCTGGAGCAGTTGTTAATGGCGCGTTTCTTTAAACAGGGATCGTGCACCTTTTGTAACGGAACAGGGATATGTCCTCCCGGCGCTATCTTACAAGTAAGTTTTTTACCACTTCACTTGATTATACTAGACCTCCACTTCTTTACGCCTGAAATTTATTAATGATAAGAAAGAATGTTCCTTATTTTATGTGTTTGTCTTCGTTTATTATTATTGTAACAAATACGATGACGTGTCGGAAAATTGGAGATTAAATGTTTCCGATTGCGAGGGAGGGGAGCTCGTTCCACCATAATTACCGACCAAATATAATTTGTATTATTAAAAATTCTTGTCTGTTGATGTTCACTGATGCGTTTTAATGATATAATGATGTTTGCTTATGCATACTGATAGTGGCAAACTCAGAAACAATCTTCTTTTGAGGGAATTTAGAGATAAGATTCCCTTGAAAGCAATAGAAAGATAGGTTATCATGGTCTTGTTAAATTAATTTATAAGCCTAATATGATATTCCGATGTATCAGTGAACCGCGATGCTATTTCCCACGATACCAATATCAATATTTCGAATAAAATATCGATACATCTAATATCTTGGTTTACATATTAATGATTGGATATATATATATATATATATATATTAATAAACAATGCAAATAACTGGTTGACATGAAATGCAGAAACTTAGGTCTCCCGAAGGACATGTTGTTAGTTTAAACTACGGGCCCGGGGCTTTGAGGAGCTTGCTTAAAATTTAAAAAGTAGAAGTAGCAAATATTCATAGCCTCTCGGGTAACCTGTGACAAACAACTCCTATTGCCCCAGGCTTTTCAAAATCCCATCGAGTAAAAATGGTCGATAGTATTCCTCACTCAGGATGATCTTTTGTAATAAACTAACGAGAAAGCAAAACTAAAACAATAAACAAACATTGTTCTGCGGATGTACGAAATGGTCGGGCAGTCTTCCGGCTACTTCAGCTGTTCTAATTCCCGAGCACACATACTTGGATCGTATCGTTTATCGTACCTTCCGTGGAAAATTCGTATCAAGTCAGATCTATAATTTAAGCAAGTCATTAAAATGTTTCGGGTTTTGAACCCAGCCTGACACGTAGTACGTCGCACAGTTCATCGTAGCTTCGATTCGTTCATAGTAAACAATGCCAGAATAATAAAGAGGGACTTTTTTTTCGAGTCACGGCAAGTGATTACGGCTGTCAACGAGATACTTGCCAAGTCTTTTTTAAATGATAGTTCCGACTGAACAAGTGACATGTTTCCCGATACTTATCATTTCTGACTTTTTCCTTTCTGTGGTTTTCTTCCAGAGTGTGGATCAAACTGCCTCATGTTATGTTCAAGACAAATACCTTGGGTGTCTCTCCAGATGTCTACGGCGTATAAAAACGAAGAAGTGCTGTAAAAATTTCTATGGTCCCGACTGTCAAGGTAAAATGTCATGGGTATATTCAAGGAATATTTGGCATCAACACTCAGTAACATGAAATTATGTAGGTATATATCATTCTGACAATACATATTCTGACACTCGAAGATTTCCTTCACCAAATACCTACATCATGTCAAGGTAAAAGGTTTTTTCACCAAAGCCTAATCTCCTCCAGGTGGAATTTTCAGCGCTCTGTTTTTCACTTTCATCTCATTGACTTTTGTGAACCCACGAGTTCCACAGAACCAATAGGAAACCAGAAAAAAGGAAGTACATGTGGGAAACTTGGCTTTAGAGGATATTACAATACGTTATGTGTATGGCATATAATTTGAATTCTGTTATATGCCGTGGTTTGGCATGACCAGATAGAGCCAAACATAGCACGTTGCAAGTTGTGGTTTGATGTGGTACTATTTCACTTGCTGCAATATCATCTGTTTTGGCTCACTTCAGTTGGTCGCGACTTGAGATTATGTGGCTCTGTTCGATTATTTCATGTTTACATTTTTTTTTAGCTTGCCCAGGCGGAGTACGAAATCCTTGCAGTGGAAGAGGTTCTTGTAGCGCCGGTGTTCGTGGAAATGGTAGCTGCTCTTGTAACGAACCCTACTTTGGCAAAGCCTGTGAGCAGTGTCCAGTGTCGGATACCAAGTGCGGTGAGCTCTGCAACTGGTTTCCGTGTCAGGTTTATGATTAAATTCACCATCTGTGGTCACGATTATACGATTTAACAAAACTAACAATCTCCCCTAACCAAAACAATTTCTGTTTTTTTCAAACTGTCGATTATCAGTCTGCTTTTTCCACAAATCAATCAATCACCTTATTTAATTTATTTTTATTTAAGCTTACTTTAAGACGGTAAGTTCTTTACTTCGTGAGAAGTGCTCTTCATAGGGGCCGTCTAGAATCAACAAATACAACGAAGTACGATAAATTCACATCTAACCTACACTGCTGAAGTCAACTGAAAAAGTTGACTCGAGCGGGATTTGAACTCGCAGCTTCGGGAATCCGGTCCGCCGCTCT